>CAIGRQ010204828.1:0-14717 GCA_903798375.1 Fraxinus sp. D2006-0159 | reverse complement strand
AACAAGGATGAACAAATATAAATGACAATGGATTTTTAAAATAAAGAAGGAAGCAAAAAATAAATAAAAATTCGGCCCCCTAAAGAACTAGGCCCGAGGCGATAGCCTCTTGAGCTCTCCTCAGGTCCGACTATGATTGGTGGTTGCCAACATTGGTGGTAGGTGGTCGCACTATAGGTTGGTGGTGGCAGTGGTTGCTGGGTGTGTTTTCTGGTTTTGATTGAGTTTGTGGTAGAAATGTTTAGTGGTTGTAGATTGTAGGTGAAGGCGGAAGGGTAGTGGTGGTGGTTCTTTCCTCACATTTGGCTAGTCAGCTTGGTAGTGGTGATGTGGTGGTTTCACCGCCTAAACTTAGCTTGGTGGTAGTGGGGTGGTAGGTTGAAATGTATCTGCTTTTCAAATCAAATAGTTCAGTTTGATTTTGATTTTTCATTTGGGTTCCATTTGACAGTAGAGAAGATGGTAACAGAGGCGGTGGCAGTGATCATGATGGACAGTGATGGGTAGCAGGGTTTTGGTTTTGAGTAGGGGTAGGGGTAGGGGTAGGGGTAGATGATGATTATTTTTTATTTTATTATTTTTATATGAAAAGAAATAAAGTTATCATTTAACCTTATAAAAATAATTAATAATGAGGTCAAAATTATTTTTTTGGTTAACTAATGAAAAAAGTGGATGAATTCTATCAATTTGGATTCTAGATGCATATTTCAGAAAACTTATGGACTTTCACTGTCACAAATTAAATGTTAATGTAAAGTCAGTAAAAATTGAAAATATCAGGGACTGTTGTTATAATTTTATTGAACGTGCGTTTACTTACTAATTTACCTTCATTTCGTTTCGTTTTGTTCTATTTTTATCTAGTGTGTTATATGCTTATATAAATTTGCTATATAATACACACAAAATCTCTCATATTCTAATATCTTTTTCTCTCCCTCTTGGAACCATTGAAAGAATTATTTGACTACAGGGACTCGAATTCTATTTGGCCTGACCCGATAAGCACACAGTGCGACATATGTGATGAAGTTAAAATTATGAAATTGTTTTATTATATATATGATATCATAATATTATATTCATTTGGAGTAGTAGCAACTCTTGTACTCTTTGATATCCTTCTCTACTCGTGATTTTCTGTCTTAGATTTTTACATAAATCTTGTGTTCTTATTCTTATTTCATATATTGCCTATTCTTGATTTTGCATAACAAGAATTTATCTTGTCTCTCATTCTTGTTCTTAAGTTCTACATTGTCATGGGTTTTCACCATCCCTTATTTCTCTTCTATCAATTTTGAGTTAATTGTTTCAATAACTACCCAACTTATACCATGATCATGGTACTCACTAAACTTCAAAGTTTTATAGCCTTTATTGTTGACGTATAATACGAAAATCTTATGTGACGAGTTACAATCATAGAAAAAACTACAACTTAGCTAAATCATCAAGTCGTCATATATGAAACACGACTTCCATGACTCCCTGAACTTTTTTAAAATCCAATAAAGTGTCCCCAATTTCAAACCTAAAAAACTTTAGCCCCCAATTTTCTCATCTCACCTACATACAGTTAAATTGTGTGATAAGATAGATTTGATTGTCAAGAAGGATGCGAGAAGATACTATTTATAAAGCTCTATCCCCCCAAGCGTACTATCAACATCTCTCTCATCACAATCTTCCATTTTTGCAAACACATATCCAACCGTTTGATGAAAAAAATGCCATCGAACTTCTACAGTTGGTGCATGGCTAGAATACCTTATGTGCTATGTTCTTGTTTGTTGTTCTTCGTTCATTAATTTGGTCAGAGTTCGATAACATTTCCTTCCTCAAATAGTTGGATTCATGCTTGCGAAAATAGAAGATTATGATTTGAGAGAGAACTAAACGATGGTATAAAATCTTGGAGAGAATCTTTAATTTGGAACAAATTATGTCAACTTAAAAGAATAAAAATGCGATGAATAAAAAAATTTGAAACGTAAATATGAAAATGTGCAAAGGTCATGAACCTCAACACCATTAAAATGTAGTCTAGTTATTAAAATTTGTAATATGAATATATTTAGCCATAGAAAAATTTCACGTGTCACACTAACACAAAAGAACACAAGTGGTCTAAGGGAAATGCTCATACAAATATTACTACCGTACACGGACATCTTTAAACCAGACTAGATGGTTAAAAATACAAAATTATCTTAATCTTGACTCGATAATAAAATAAACAAAATTATTTTATTATTTCCTTTTCAATGCCACATCATAATGATAGTGGTTAAAACGCCTTATTAGAAAGATGACCCAGATTCAAGCCTCTTTGGGGGAGAATTATGAAGTCCTTTAATCCCTTTTTCAAAGAATTTTTTTTTTTTGTCACATCCACCTTTCACGAACTTCCTAAACAAGTTTGATGATGGGATGATCAGACCTAAACATGATTAAAGAAACAACTTTGCTACATGTACAGATAGCATCATAGGTACACGGGTAGCAAGGATTCATGGCCTTGAACAAAAGACAGTTTTGTGGCAGCCAATGCAGTGCTGCCACCTGTATCTGTAATGCTTCCTGTATATTAATTCTGTACAAGGAAAATTAAGACTGAAGATTAAAAAATAACGCAGATATGCTGCTAATCTTTGTAACATATACACAATCATGACTGCTAAACAAGCACTGAAATCCCAGTAGTAATAGTAATGGACAAAAATTCTACAATGTGAACTATTGACACAGTTTTAGATCCTCGTTTTTATATTTGTTGAAAACTTGAGAATACTTCTTTGATGGACAAAAACACGTACAGTCCCAGTTACTGCACATGTAAATGGAAGGAGCATGAAGAAATTCTCGACTTCAAACAGCCTAAACATCATTCTGGTTACCTAGTACATCTGTAACAGACTTTTTTCCCAATCCTAAATGTAAAAACTTCCCACGATATTTGGAATGCACGAACCTTTAATTGCCATTGTTGATCAAATGATAATTTGAAGAAAATAAGAGGAAAAAGAAGAAGAAAAATGAGAAAGGAAAAGCTAATGATGTCTTGTATTTGAGCTACGAAGTGTCAAACCGTGCAAAAATTTGGTATATCCAAGTAAACTGAGTTTTCTGTCACTCCTTAACCAATCTTTGAGCACAGAATGAGCAGTCGGGCCCACATTCAACTCCTGCATAAATAAGGCACAAACTTAAGACCTCTTAGATTAATATATGCATGTATAAGTCAAGCAGAATTATCGAGCTATACAAAACTCGTAAAACCATATATGTAGATACCCGAGCCAACTCCTCTACTGATATTACTCGGTTACCCTCTTGCTCGAAATATTCAAATGCTGTAGATGCAATTTGCTCCCATTTGTCAAGGGCCTCCAATTGATACGTACTGGTTGCAGCTGCACAGAACTCTTCAAAGTCCATCTTCCTATAAGACAATGGTGCCATCTGAAAAATGAAAAAGACCTCATTAAAAGGGTCAAGTTACTGTGATGAAAGAGGGGGGAAAAAAATCACAATAACAGAGGGATTACATTTGTCCAACTCATTTGGCATGAAATGGAAAAAGTGAGCATTTGATGTGTTACTTTACATTTTTATCTTCAAAGTAGTGGCTGGGATTATGCATTATAAGGATCTATGGTAATTAAGACTATCTATTTGATGAAATAATATAGTTTTCCATAAGAATGTTCCATAGTGGACAAAGTATTTGACCATATATTTCACAGCTATGATTACACAACTAAAAATGTAGCTCAAAAAGAAGGATGAATAAACTATAGAAAATTATTTGAAATATGCAAGATATATTTCTCATAAAAATAAACAAGTGCAGAAGCTGACCGTGTGTAGAATATCAGGGACCCTAGACACCTTCATAGCATCGGTGGCATTTCTTGCAAGAGCCTGAAATTCAAGTAGCATCCTCCTTTCAGCATCAATTTAATTTCATGACCCAAAACCAGAAAACGATAAAATACTCTCTAAATGAAGGAATAAACTCTTTCTTCTTTCCTTTTTATTTTTTCTTAGAAGTTCATTAAAAACAAACATTGTAGTAAGAAGATAAAGCAAAACTAGGACCGGTGAACATCTCCTAAAATAGTTCCTCCAAGTAGTTTAATGTAATTTCCAAAGGCATACAAGTACCTTTCAGTTTCCAAACAGGATTAATTGGGTTCATCACTTTCACCAATTTACCAATACTCTATGTAAGGACTCTCTTTAAAAGATAAAAAATACAATGATCTTGCATAGGATACATGAGCAATAGGAAGGGAGTGGTGTGTGTGTGTGTGTGTGTGTGAGAGAGAGAGAGAGAGAGAGAGAGAGAGAGAGAGAGAGAGTAAAACCATTTTGAAGTTGTCAAGAGAGACCAGCCCATCCTTAGGCTCCAGAATCATGAATTGAGCTTTGAGATACACCAATTCATCCTCAGTCAAAGCTTTAGATAGAGCCTGCAAGTATAGTAGAAACAAATCGAAATGCTACTTTATAGCTCAAGATAAAGTTATCTTACAGCTGAAGGACTGAAGATAAAAATGGAGCTATTTCAGCCAACAAGGTAAACGAGTTCATTTTGGCAATTTGATATGATAGTAGGCAATATATACGTAATCAATTCTTATATTGAAAATATGTGATTTTTTAGTTACTAAAAGGTTATCCGTCATTTTCTTTTCAATTATTTCAAAAATATAACACCTATATTTAACAGGGGGAAAATGATGAAAAACCAATTTTTGGAGCAGGAAGAAAAGCTCTGATTGATATATCAGTAGGTAAAAAGCAGCAAGATTGAAGACGTCACGAAAGAGAAAATAATACTTCGGTTAATAAAGCATGGCAAAATATAACAAGCAATGAAACCATTTAACATTGCAAGAGAACTCGGAGCAAAAATTATTGGTACATCCTATCCAATGAATAATAAATATAGTTGAAATAATAAATTTTACTATCATTTTTTATAATATACCGTACATTAATGTAATCAATATTCAATGTAATTAAATTATGCATGCAATATTCAAGGTAATTAAACTATTCTTGGTACTAATTATTGTTTAATGCAAGAATCAAGATAATTAACATTCCAAAGTCATCTAATGCAACTACAAATGAATAAATGTCATGGAAGATGAAATGTTTTGTTTGGTTTTTAATTTATTGTTCCAACTACAATTGAATAATAGAGTGGTGGGCATATTAGGAAACTATATATTAACTACACTCTCAAAATAATATGAACGTAAAGAAATGTTGATCAACGGAAGTATGTGTTAAAGTTTTAACTTAATAATTTCCAATCTCCTTGGTCTTTTGATTATTTGAGGATTGACTCTAATGCAAAACTGATAAGCCGTATGGCAACTCATGCAATTCCGTCTGTGCCTGTACCAAATTTAAAGTCTAGATGATCATATTTTACTTTGAATCCCCGAGAGTTGAGCCCTAAGTTGACCATTATGTGCCTTCATTCCGACATCAAAGACCACACAAGCGAAATGTAAAGCATTACGAACAACACAAACAATTAAGTAAACATATATAGATGGCAAAAGAAGCATTTAACTCTTTAAAATAGTAAACTCATAAAAAGAATTCTGATTCAAATATTCGTATCTTGCAAAAGCAATTATGAATTATGACGATCAGATGAAACAATACCTTTAGCGCTGCACGTTTGAAAGGTGTAGCTTGTAAATATGACTTAACCAATTTGTAGACTAATATATCTAAAGGAATAGGAAGGCTCTCACTTCGCAACCATGGATGTGCTGCATTTCAATAGGTTTGCATCAGTTCATGTATTGACAAGAAAAGTATAAAGAACTAGTGCATTGTGAATCAACAAAGAAATGTAGATGACAGTTCCTCAGTGATTACAGTATTTTCAAGAAATGATTAGAGCTCCCCAAGAAAGAAACATATAACTGAATAAATGACCTCCAGCAACAACTTCCAGTAAAATATGTAAAAAGCAAAATTAACATGCTCGACAGCTACATCAATTAAAAGATCCACAGAATTACATAAGCAAGTGAAATTTGGCACTGTCGAGGAATTCTACACAGTAAAAAGAAGAAGATTACTTACTCAAAGCTTGAGCAGCGGTCATTCTTTTTCTGTAATCCTTGTTTAAAAGCCTTTTTACAAAGTCCTTGGCTTGTGGTGAGACAGAAGGCCAAGGCATGTCCTCGAAGTTTGGATCAGCCCTTAATACTGAACGAAATATTCCAGATTCTGTCCTTGCCCAAAAAGGTCTGCTTCCACATAGCAAAATATAGCAAATAACGCCAATGCTCCAAATATCAGCCTCCAAACTATAAGATCTATGGAGTACTTCTGGTGCCACATAATAAGCACTTCCAACAATATCATTTAGTCTTTCCTCTGCAGAAACAATTGTTTTGGAGGGCAAAAGAGATGATTTTTTTTTTAATGTTCTCAAGGTACACCGTGACAATCAAAGCTATAAAAGACGGCTGTTGATTATAAAGGAATGATATGCCCAAGATAATAATAACCTCTCTTTTTAATACAACTTCTTAGCATATTGGACCAACACTAGAAGCATTATTCTATTTAAGTCTACTTTGTCTATTTTGAGAAATAGGTAAAAAACAAACATCATGAACCAATTACCAACATTAGAAAATTCTTCAAACTGGACAACAGAAAATAACACTGATAACAAGTTAATTACTGCATTATCACTCAAAATACAAAAAAATTAGTAGAATGTCATGCTCAGCAAAAAGATAGGCAGCAGAGTGAAAATTTAAAATGCCAGCAAAATATCTACTAGCCCATAGCAAGGCTTAGGTTTCTAGGTGTCTTTTGGTTCACTTTATCAGCAAATAACTCACAAATGATTAAGGCATTAAACTAGAGATGCTTTCCAACAAATTACCCTCATCAGGTAAAAAGTAAACTGACTAACAAACCTATCATAACCTAATTTATTTCATCTGTACTTCAGTCTTAAAGCATGCCAACATCTCAGCCATTCTATTGAAATTGAAAATAAATGATGTTGGTTATTGCAATGATATGAAAGCACAAAAGCAACAAGTGGCACACACCAACAAACAAGCAATATGACACTCTCGAGGCACGTAAAGTTAGACAGTGTGGAGCCTAGCATTTCTACTGAATTTGATTGCAAAGAGATGTAGAAAAAATGGATATTGACAAGCCATATATGGAAGTCAAATTGACTTAGTATGATAAACTAAGAAAAGAGAAAAAAAAGATGAATTTCATATGATAGTTACCCGGCCTGATAAAGTCAGAAAGACCAAAATCAATAAGCTTCATATCAGCGTTTTCGCTTCTAGAGGTAAAAAGAAAATTCTGCAATACAAGCAATTCAATCAACATCAACAAGAAGCTTAGCAGATAAATGACCATTTAGCAAAATCATCAAAGAATTATTGGGTGATAAAGGCTCTCCATATACCTCAGGTTTTAAGTCACGGTGGACAACTCCTTGGAGGTGACAGAATGAAACTACACTTAGAATCTGAACAACGATAAGTTTTGCTTCCTCTTCTGTATATCGACCCCCTCTACAATGGATAAGTAACAGTTACAAACAGCATCCATCAAAAAATGGAAAATATCAGAAGAGAGAAAAACATTTTTTGACACCCATATATGGATGTCCTGAGGCCTATATGTCAGCTACAGAGAGAGTAATTTCACTCACTTTGACAATATTCTGTCCAGGAGTTCTCCGCCATCACACAGCCTACAAGAAAAGAAAAGAGCTCATAAGTGGCTTAAATTATTCACATGATACAGCAAAGAGACACGAAGAATAACAGGTACAACTAATAGCTCTTCGGTAAAAATTAGTAAAGTTTAGTTACACTAACTTATTGTATGACATCTATTTACCAAAGGTCGACCCCAATAAGGAAAAGCTAAAAAAACCAAAACGATTATGATAGAGCTGGCTAAATAGTCCTCAAACCAAACTTCAAAATCCTTTAAAAAAGGAAAGCACGACATAATATCTAAGCAAGATAGAAACCAAAAATTAACAATGTCCAACTGAACACAAGTTTTCTCACATCCACTGTCGAGACAATCCTACAGCCCAAAGAAGACATTGGCAGGCCTGGTTTGTCTTTGACCAGTTTCAGTCAATGGTTCCGGATTTGGGTGAATATTACCTCTGCTTAAATCAGAAATGGTGGGATTCTGGCCAAATACATCATTTTGGGTGTCAAACTTCACTTTTCCATTGTCTCAGGAATTGTGCCTTTTCTTATAATTTTCTTTATTTTGTGGGTTGTTTTATAATTTAATTAAAGTATGGTTTTGATATAAAGACCGCCAGGTTGAATTGAATTAAGTTACATTTAGGGTTTTTCTCTATTTTCATATCATATTCTCTATATTCATTCGAATCAATGAGTCTTTGATTTACTATTTTCACACTTCCGCTGCATTGATTTCAAAGAAAATCTGAATGACAATAACAGACAGATCAATTTCACAATATCCGTGCATAAACAAGTGTAACTTTGGAAGATAAGGAAATACGTACTCCATTATTACATACACATTGTTGGCATCCTCACAAGCGTCATAAAATCTAACTAGATGCTTATGACCAGAAAGTGCTTTCAAAATTTTCACTTCTCTTCGAACATCTTCAATGGATATTGCAGTTGTCATCTGACAAATAAAGTTTGTTCAGTTAAATACATATCAAATAAAGGAAAAGAACTATCAGACTGCAGAAAATTGAGAGCATAAAACTATAGTTGTCTTAACTTTGAAACAAAATCTCTAATTTAGGTTTCTCAAATTTGAATGCTTGATTTAAAAGAGGTACAATTGAAGAATTCATTGGCATTTTAAACGCGTTTTCATTTCATGTTAGCTTGTGCCAATAAGCCATTTATACACCAAGTAAATGGTGCTATGAACAACTGAGAATCAAGTTTCTACAAGAAGAAAATTTAGATCTTTAATGCTCAACTTTATTTGATAGACTTTCTTTTTTCGCATGGTTTAGCCCATCAGGAAACGCCCAGAACATCATATCTCTCTCTTTACACTTTTGTCATTTTGTTTAGAACTCCTTAATCTTCATTAATTCTAAAATTAATTCTCAGTCAATCTCACTTTGTCTTATACCAGTCACATTTAGATTCTAGTACATTATGAAGATCTGAAGATAGCAGACCTCTCTTGCCTAGCTTAGATACTCTGATATCTCATGGCAATCAACATTTAATGACAAAAGTTATCAATAAAGGAAGAGGAAGGAGTTATTGTTGTTTTACCATGATTTTTGGATACACTATGAATAAGTCATAAGATGTTGATAATCGGAAACAAAGTAGACTTCCATATTTTCATAGCAAAAATTATCATGAGACCAAGTCCAGCTATGGCAAAAGAAAAAGAAACAAACATGCTACAAAGTCTAAAGAAGACAATAGGCAGGTGGATACTTGTATTGTGGATTTTTAATCCGGGTAACGGGTTACTTAACAATTTCCATGTTTCACTCAAAACCAATGATAAGCCAGATAGATATTTGAGATCATTATAATATATCATTTTTCTTCTAGAGACATCATTAAAAAAAAAAAAAACAGATCATATGGCTCTTATACAACAATTCCAAGGCAAACAAGCCAAATTAAATTCAATGCATGTTAGAACTAAAATTTGATGTAGAGCTTATGGATCAACAAATTATGACAACCTGTGTGCTTTGAAACCATATAGTACCATAGGAAGAAAAGACTTATTCCCAGTTTCCCAGGCACATGCCACTAAGCTAAAGGGCATCCTAGAGAAGAGATCCTGCTTTATGTGGTCTTGTAAATTACAGAACTAATTTGCTCAACTTTGAACCAAATTTTTTTTATTCACCGGGAAGCTGGCTTGTTGAATTGAAGTGCAAGGGTCAGTTATGTACATCTAGTCACTTTCAATGCAATAAAAGCATTCAAATAGAGGATTAAAGAAAGACAGACTACACTTGCCCATAGAAAAACACACCCAACTCTTTTTCATCCAGCTCTATCAATTCTTACGACACTTTTTCCACCAGAAATTCATTAACCAACCTCGAAAAAGTATTCTTTTCCCCCAATTCTCCCTCTCCCTCCCTCCCTCCCTCCCTTCCAGAGCTCTGCACCATTGAAGGATGGATAGTTCCTTTATTTTCCCGCATTAATAGTTGCCATATGTGCATAACAACAACAAAAAGCTTTTATTCATAGTGTATGGAATTGAATCTCGAAACTTCCCTCCTCCCTCTCCGTGTATATTCCAATTGTGAAATGTTGCGGACAGCCTCTTTCAGATTTTCCACAATCATAATTAGCATACTAAACTCATCGCAACAGAATAACTCACCCTTTCCCCCTTGCTGTTATTCTTCTTAACCTTTTTGTCCACTATAATTTTCAATTTACGATCTTACCTAGCAGAAAAATCAACCATGTGAGTTTATTGATGTATGGATTGAGAGTTACAAATACCAACTCCCTTATAGCGTAAAGAGCCCTGTTATTACTGACAATCAGTAGACAATCCCTAAGCTTTAGATATGTTCTAGAAATAGTTGTTGGAGAAAAAATGATAATACAATGAAGTAGGATGGCTGTCTCAAAATAGTTGTCTATACCACAAAGTATATTAGGATACTTTATTTGTAGCTTTCGGTTAGTTATGTTAGTAGCAGAACATAATAGGGGCCATTCTAACTGTTTACTCT
Source organism: Fraxinus sp. D2006-0159 (assembly GCA_903798375.1). Lineage (NCBI taxonomy): Eukaryota > Viridiplantae > Streptophyta > Magnoliopsida > Lamiales > Oleaceae > Fraxinus > Fraxinus sp. D2006-0159. The sequence goes on along the minus strand of CAIGRQ010204828.1, from coordinate 3,940 downwards.
TACTATCATAAAAGGTCCTTCACTGAAATCGTACTGTTTGTGATCCACCTAATAGCATCTGTAATGGCTTCTGAATACCAATTCAAATATCTGCTTATAAATTCAAGATAGTTGATTCACAAAAACTGACCTGATTTTTTATGTTCAGGTACACAAATCTTCTTTCGCCATTGAAATCGTACTGTTTGTGATCCACCAAATAGCATCTGTAATGGCTTCTGAATACCAATTCAAATATCTGCTTATAAATTCAAGATAGTTGATTCACAAAAACTGACCTGATTTTTTATGTTCAGGTACACAAATCTTCTTTCGCCATCAACTCCTATATAATTGATGTTTTTCTAAACCTTTTTCATCTATGCTATGTCTAACAATCTTCACTGAACCAACCAAAAACATCTTAATTGTAGTCATCAGATTTTATCTACTGAAGGCAACACTTATTTGATCATAAATCAACAGAACAATGAGTCAGATGGCTGAGCATACTTTTTGTATGCTTAACGAAACACTAACTTGCAGCAAGTTGTAATAAGCAGAGGTAAATCAAATACAGAGTTGATATGATTTAACCCTTCTGTGGATAATGCGCTCGACTATAGAGCCAATTCCAAGATTATTGGAACCACAGCTTAACAAAGATATTTGAAGTCTATACCTTTCCATTCAACATTGCTAACTAAGCCACCTTCTAGACACTAACATTTCAATCCTAAATAGAATTATATTCCATATTTCTCTTACTATACCTGATAATTGCAACTGCTGCTCGCCTCACGTATCTACCAAACATAATCCTAGTATATACTAGGATAAATCAAACATCTATCTTATCTGAGAAATGAAACTTCCATTAGAAAATATGCTTAGGTCTAGCACGTACAGACCTTAGATTTGGAGATGATTTTGACGGCAACAGGCAGGTCCTTGAGCTCTCCCTTTCGGCCCTTGGCATAGCAAGTGTGACCAAAATGGCCTCGGCCCACCTCTTTGCCAAGCTCATACTTTGCCCCAAAATTTTTATTATACCCAAAGTTCTTGTCCAAAGCCTGATGCCTCTCCGGCTCCTCCGTAACCCCCGCAGCGTCCTCCGGAATCGTCCCCTCCCTTGGCGTCTTCCCGTGCCCAAACCTCCTCACCAAAGATGCCTTGATGTGTTTGGCCGGCGAAGGCGGAGGAAACGGCTTCCTAAAAAACCTCCTCGGTGTTGACCTCGCTGGTGACGGCGACACTCCCGCCGGCAGAGGACTGGTCCCTCCCGCTCCCACGCCACCGTACGGGTACGGACTCGGCCAGGAACTGTTTCCAGCCGAAGATCTGGCCGGAGTATTCTTCGCCGATGGAGTGCCGTTACGCGCCGGCGTCTCAGATGGCCGATCGCCGCCACCGCCGTCGGCGGTGGCTGTAATGGTGGTCGTCGCATAAACATCATTATCTCCGGTGGGAATCGTCTTACCATAACACTGCCCCATCGCAGCAGCAGCAGCTCAGTGTCAACTCAAAAACACTATTTCTATTTCTCTCTCTATACGTATATATGTATATATTACAACTGGATCGAGACTAGGTCAAATACAAAAAGTCTAAGCATTTGACGGTGCAGATCGGTCCGAATCTCGAGATCAGAGCTGAGAAAAGGACCAGAGTTTAGAGCGAGAGAGAATGAGAATCTACGGATCAACGGCGAGAAAACGATAAAAAAAGAGAATGAAAGTAAAATCCCAGTCGTATATTATTTCTATAATAGAATATAGATACGGATAAAAAAGAGTGTGTGGTGAAAGAAACAGAAATAAGTGAACGGAAACGGAAAATCCAAGGGAAAATGATTTTCCAGACCCGACCTTATTTTTCATCTGTCATTTAGCCTTTGTCTAATAGAATAGTTAATTTTATCAAATATTAAGTGGATGTTTGGTAGGGATTAAAATTAGATTTTTAATAGATTGTGATAAAAGTTTTTGAGATTTGTAATTGAAAAATATGATTAATATTGATTATTTGACTTTGACTTAAATTAAAATTTGATTTTAATTCGAAACAAACATGGCTGAAAACAATGTTTACTATAAAATTATAAGAGTACGCTTGATTGTGAGCATGAAATTTGTATGGAAAGAAAATAAATTCTAAGCAATTTAATTGCTTAGAGCTTAATTATATTAAAATTATTAATTTTGGAGTCTGTTTGGTAGAATTTAAAATCGAATTAAAATTGAAAAATTAGTCGTTATTGTTAATTTTTATTAGACGGGTGAGACCCAATAACAACCATATTTTCAATTTTAGCCCCTGTTTGGGCCACATTTTTTTTTTTATTCTCATTCTTCTACTCATTTTCAAGTTTCAACCACACATTCTCCAATAAAATAATATTTTCCATCACATCAATAACTTTTCTATCTTTTTCAACCACATATTCTCCATCACATCAACCAAAAAATGCATTATTTTGGCAATAATGTGCATCAAACGGGGGCTTAATTGAATTTTATTGTTACCAAACATGCTCTTAAATGTATTGATTTAGTTTTTAATTTAGAAAATATTATACTTGTTCATTTTTTATTGGTAGGTAGATGAGAGAGTGATTCTCTAGAAAATAAAATCGTACTCCCCCTAAAAAAATATTTTCCTTGATTTTGAGGAAAATATGATCACTTGACCAAAAGTATGAAAATGTTTTTCATGAGAAAGATGTCAATCAAACGGTACAAAAGTAAGAATTTGGATGGAAAAAACACATTTTCCATTTAAAAAAAAAAGTAATCAAACGCACCATAATATCTCTTTGAGAAATTTTAATAATAAATCGAGTTTTTTTACGATTGTATTTTGAAAAATTGGATTAGAGATGTGCTTGTTTGATCGTGCTTATTAGAGTGATGGATAATGAAATAGATTGTAAATTATGATTTATGAATATTACGTGGACGAAAATTAAATTTGATTAATTTAAATTATAATTTAAGTTTTGTCAGACATGCAGCGAAAAAAGAGGTGAAATCATAGTCGGTAATAAGTGAAAGGAAAAGGGGACGAAAAGGCAAGGGAAAAGGGGGGTGAGAAATGATTTTTAGTTTTACGGCCCATTGTTATTTTCTTGGAAACAAAAGAAATTGGATTCTCGAGTAAAATAAAAAATCGAAAAGAAAATTTTAGCTCCTGTTTGGGTCACAGTCTTTTTTTCATTCTCATTCTTCTATTTATTTTTAACCACACATTCTCCAATAAAATAATATTTTCCATCACATTAATAACTTTTCCTTTTTTTTCAACCACACATTCTCCATCAATCTACTATTCCAAAATACATTCTTACAAAATAATGTGGCTCAAACATACCCTAATTAAATACCTGTGATGTCAGACATTGAACAACCTAATTTAAATACCAAGCATCATTTAGCCCCTGTTTGTTACACATTAAAATTTTCATTCTCATTCTTCTACTCATTTTCAACCACACATTCTTCAATAAAATAATATTTTTCATCACATTAATAACTTTTCCTTTTTTTTCAACCACATATTTCTCATCACATCAACCAAAAAAATGCATTCTTTTGAAAATAATGTGCATCAAACGGGACTTAACCAAGGGAGCATGAATGAGATTAAAAATTCAAAGGGGGAAGGTAGTAAGTGACATATCATATCTTCTTAATAAATGGAAAGACGTCAATAAATTAGTTGACACTACGATGAGTAACAACTCGAAGTTTTCTTATTTATTAAGGAAAAAAAATAATATGTCGAGATTACATTTGAGAGACTGTAAATTTGAAACAGCAATTCAAAAGAGAAAAAGGCTGGGAAATGATTTTTCATTGTTGAAGTTTTCTTAGTCAATAATCAGAATCTTCGAAATAAAACTAAATTAAAAATCTCAACATCTAACGTTGTATTTCTCTTTTTTTTTTTTTTTCCTTGAATT
>CAIGRQ010204766.1:0-11924 GCA_903798375.1 Fraxinus sp. D2006-0159 | reverse complement strand
GTTAACAAAAGAAGTGAACAAGTTCGAGAAAAATTCAGATTGGTCATTGACTACAAGTCATTGAATGCTTTCCTTGCAGATGATAAATTTCCTCTTCCAGACAGAAAGACTGTTCGCAAATCTGTCTAGAGCAAGGATTTTCTCAAAATTTGATCTTAAAGCAGGTTTTTGATAGTTGGGAATTAAATATAAAGAAAGACACAAAACAGCATTCTGCATCACAAACCATCATTATCAGTGGGCAGTTAAGCCATTTGGGTTGAAGACTGCCCTTTCTCTTTTCCAGAAAGCAATGACGAGAATCTTTGATCCATTATTGGATACAGCTTTAGTTTATATTAATGATATCTTATTATTCTCTGAAGATGAATAGGCCAATCTACTCTCCAGATTTACAAATCTTGTTTAGTATTATGAAATTATGCTTTCTCGAAAGAAAATGGTGATTGGTGTCAGATAAGCTGATTTCTTAGGTATGCATATTGCAGATGGTCAGTATTCACTCCAGCCTCATGTTGGCTAGGGTTCTTAAATTTTCAGATGAAAATTTGACAAAAAAAGTTCAACAGTTTCTTGGAGTTATTAATTACATGGCAGATTTCATTGATCATCTTTCATCAATCATTCGGCCACTGCAACTCATGCTTAAACAAAATTCACCTCCTTGGTCATTAGCTCAAACTGAAGCAATCAAAACCATTAAAAAGAAAATCAATGATCTTCCAGCCTTGCAAATTCTTACTTATGGAAAACGCATCCTTCAAACAGATGCAAGTGATTGTTTTTGGACATCAGTTCTACTTGAAGAAAAAGATGGAAAGAGAAGAATTTGTGGATATAAAAGTGGTTCATTTTCAGAATCGGAAAAGCACTATCATTCTACCTTCAAAGAAATTCTTACAGTAAAAAGATGGATTGAAAAAATCCAATTCCATCTCATTCAACATAAATTCTTGGTAGAATGGACATGTCAGCATTTCTAAAAATGCTCTCTTTCAAGAGAAAACAGATTCCAAACTCTCAATTTCTCAGGTGGGCAGAATGGCTTTCAAACTTTGACTTTGACGTCAAATATATTAAAGGGAAACACAACTTATTACCAGACCTTCTCTCCAGACCAAAAATTTCTTTGATTCTTCCTTCTATTCCTCTATCCATTCCAATCATATACATGATGGAATCAAAATCTTCAAATCCTTACCCTCACATTGAAGTTTTCCCTCCTGAACTCGAAGAAATCATAAGGACCAAAACTCTCAAATCCAGATCCAAAGATCTTATGCTCAGATATCAATCAATTGTAATAAGATAGGAGTTGAAACACGTGGTGGTCTTTGATTTCATCCAGACTATCCATTCTTTACACTTTTCGGATTTAATCAAAGACACGTTGAATTAAAATTTTCAAAAGGAACTCTTTGTTTTCTTTGGTATCTTTTAGAACTTTGGCAAATTGGAATTTCTTTTAATGTCACTGAAGTATGAATCTGGATTTTCCACACAGAACAATTGATCATTTTGCAAAATGATTTTTTGAATGGTTCTATCCAATTTCACATTGGATAAAAATGTTTCAAACATTTTCTTTGAAATTTAAAGATCTCGGAACTTCTAAAAATAATGTTTATGTGATCTTAATTTTTCAAATACGGTTATTTCACTGAAGCAGGAACATATGCTCATTTCTCTCATGTCAAGGAATATGCAGTTCAACCATTCAACATGCATCAAAATTGTGAGCACTATCCAAAAGAGTTCCGAGAATTTCAAAGGCGTATGGCAGAAATCAATCAGAAAATCCCTCCACATATATGGCTAGATTATGAAGATGACGCACCATGGGAAGCTTTACCAGTGGATTACACTCAAAAGATCCAAGATATTCAAGTTTATCAAGAGACACTTCAAAGATTTTTCACTGATAGAGATCCAGAATATGATTATGCTTTCAATTATCAATTTGGATAGTTGTATGAGCGAAGACCTACACAAAATCTTGGTAAAACATCAAAGTTTTCATAAAAGACTTCAGAAGGACGCCAGCTAAGGAAAAAAACAAATGGAAATTTCTAGAAAACTTATTGACAATTTGGACCATAGCATTCAAAAAGAAATTGAAAAAATTGAAAAGGAATTACGTGCAGACCCCTGGTGGAATTCAATGTTTAAAGGAAAAGAAAAAGCAAGACCTAATAAATTTTCCTTCTTTTTCAACTACATATCTCCCATCACATCACTTCAAGAGAATGCATTTTCTCATTTTAATGTGCACCAAACACACTCTTAATTTCAGAATGTACAAAGTAATTGTAGATTTGAGAGATATGAAGTAAGATCTAAGTAGAAACATAACTATGCCCTACAGTTGCACTTTCATGGTGAACCTCTACATCAAAAAATGTTCTACTGACTATATGATTCGTCCTGGGTTGCAGTAATTTACAGTAAGTCCAAAAGTCAGACCCTTTGTTGAAGCCTGTTGAGGCGTTGTGGGCTAGAATACCGTGACTTGCGGTAGATTTGCTGCTACTCTGCCTATTTGGTAAAATAAGGACGCGTGTCCATCATGTCGGAAATGCGTGAGTCTCGTGTGTATTATATTTTATTGCTCTTCTCCTCTATATGTGGAGAGCTCCTTCTCACTTTAAATCATCATAAGTTATCAATGACAATGAGTGTGCTTCTTAAACATCATGTTCTAAATTTTTTCAGTTCCCACTTAATTTCAGAAGGTACAAAGTAATTGTAGATTTGAGTTATATGGAGTAAGATTTGAGAAGAAACACAAGTATGCTCTGCAGTTGTACCTTCATGGTGAACCTCTGCATCAGAAAATGTTCTACTGACTATATGATCTATCCGGGGTTGCAGTTATTTACAGCAAGTCCAAAAGTCAGTCCCTTTATTGAAGCATGTTGAGGCGTTGTGGGCTAGAATACCGTGACTTGCTGTAGATTTGTTGCTTAAACCAATCAAAACCTATGGAGTAGTTAAGCAATTAAGACTATGGACTTGGCCATAGGCCCAATTGTTAATTTCTTTTAATTTCTTCATATAGACAGAAATAACTCGGTACAACTTACGATTCAATGATTGCAAACATGATTTGCACGAGATTTGGGAAAAAAATAATTAAATACGTTGAAACGTACAATCTAAAAATTACTACTTCAAAGGACTCCTTTCAAATTGTTATCAATTATTAGAGAATATATATGAATACCAAGGTCTGCTTGTCCCATTACTTTAATTCCACCTCATTCCTACACTGCATTCTAACAGGGAAAACAACAAAGCCTACGGAGATTTTAGCAGAATCCTTGATGATCTGTCGATACAGTCAGACATGACATGTAGGATAAAGAGCGCACACACACAACTCCAGAAATGGGAAAAGAGATTACATAAATTTATCTCATGCTAAATGGTAAACTAATACACAGTAACCAAGAAGCATATTCAGTCACCTTAAACAGTCAAACGTTAGAAAGAAATAAAAAGACAAATGCAGAGCATCTTAAAATAAAATATATAAAAAAAAAACACGTACCTCAACTCCAAAGCCTTTCACATACACATTAGTAAAGAGCTCAGAAGGATCTGGCATGGGGCACTCCTGGAAAGTCAAATAAGATACTAATAATATTAAAACAAACTTCCAAAGGTATTCTTCGAGATTCTCTAAAACCAAACAAAAAACAACGCAAAACTTCTCACCTTAGCTTGTGCAATGGCTTCATCTACTTCTTTTCTCACTTCTTTCTCAATATCCTGTCAGAAAAAGTAAGAACAGCCAAAAATCTCTTAATAATATTGATTTGTTAGGAGGAAAGCTCATATCTCACTCTTCAGTTCGTTTACAATAACTTGAGTCAAGAATATTCTAAAAGAAACCAATTGGGAAATTAGGAAAACATATTTCCACATTACCTTCAGCTCCTTTTCAGTGGCTAGATCATGAGAGAGAACAAGCTTCCTGATTCTTTCAATTGGATCACGCTCCTGGACACAAAAGCAGATACTAATTAGCACTTCGTACCAAAAGCTCAAGACATATGTAATTCAAATTTACACCCCCACAGGAGAGAACATTGATAATTAATCCACCTGTCTCACGCCACTGATCTCATCACGTGTGCGGTATGTGCTGCCAGGATCAGACATGGAGTGCCCATGATACCTATAAGTGTCCATTTCAAGGATCTGAAAAGAATCAAGGAAAAACATTAATGTGTTACATGACAGAAATAGAAAAAGAAAAACATACATCTTATCAGTAAATATTTAAGATACAGCTGAGTAGCACATGCCATGCCAAGTTGACTAAGGGAGGACACTCAACAAACAGAAAATATAAGCTTCCAGCAATAAATGTACATGCATTACATTGGCAATTTGAAGGCTGATAATAAAATTATTTTGACACTTTTCTCTCCCAACTATCTTTCTCTTCCCATTTTGTCTATTCAGATATAGAATATCTTCACTGGGGAACAGATACTTGAATAGTTGACAAGGCAACATAAATATGATTAAGTTGTAAAGTGTAAAACAGAAAGAAGACAATTAAAGGTGAAGCTCAAGTATGATTTTCTCTGTGTCAGTAGATGATTATCATGAATTGCTTTCTATATGTATAAAAGAAGGCCACTACATTCTTAATAAGAAACACTAAACTGGTGTTCTTGAAATATGACACGATATATGAATTACCCAAATTAGAGAACATTATCTTCATTTATCATTTTAATGAAATAGTTATATGTTAACAACACCTGTGTTTAAACACTGATGATCTGGAAAACTCAAAATATGCAACTTGCAAGAAATTTTGCAGTATATAAAAAATCAATAAAGGATAAATCAATCACAAAATCAATATGAATGGTTATCTTTGTTTATTAGAATAAGATTTATTGCTTCACTGCCAAGGCAGCAGTCCAGGTACACAGGAAGCATACAATCAATCAAATATATCAATAAAAATAATGTGTCCATAAATATATCGAATTTACAAAAATATATTCAAATAAGAGAAGTCTAGGAAACTATGTCCCTTAATCCTAATTTAAAAGGTAAATAATAGAAAATGCTTTCCCTATGCCTTGTAGCATCACAACCAAATCCTTCCAAACTAAATCCAGGCTTTCCCTGTGAAAAGATTTCCTCACCATCGACAATTAACTAATGAAAATGAAGACTGGTATCTAGTAAAATACAAAGATTAATACAACAACAAACTAACCCAAGTTCAGTTTCTAATATATTAGGTGTCATCTAGATAGTCTAGTACTGTGAAAGAAGAAAATAATATTGCATGAAACTCGAGTTATATATTCCTCATCGTGAAAATCTTGTTTTCTTCAAATCTTGGAATTAAATAAGAGCAAAAGTTATTTATCATCAAGCATCTTCCACAAAATCCTTCCAGTACATGCTTGATGCTTCTGCAAGTAAACATACTATTTGATAGAAAGGTTGATGTCAATGGATCCATGTGAGATAGCCATAGCAACGACAAGGGATCACAGAGAAAAGAATTATCTTGATATCAATATGCCAATACAAAGCTCAGTATGCACTCACAATCGGTCCATTCTTCAAAGCATGCTCCTTGGCAAACTTACATGCTTGTTTGACAGCAAAGGCATCCATACCATCTACCTGTTTTGAGACATGATTGTGCAATGAAAGGCAACCATAGAATAGTTAACAAACAACATAGGGAATAAACAATTCTTTCACTAGACAAGAAATTGTTCAAAATCTCCAAAATTTAATATAGGGAAGTGGAGTTCAAAAGCTTTAAAATCAAGTTAAATGGCCTGCAACATGCTATCGCAATGTTGTTGGTAAAAAGTTCAGTACAAAGTGATAGACATTTTCTTTCAGACTTCATTTCAGGAGAACAGAGACCACCTAACTAGGAAAGCAGCATAAAATAAGGCCTTGAAATTGAAAACAGATTAATCCAAATTTCTACCAAATTCTCTACCCTATAGAATTCTATACCTTCCCATTCTAGTAGAGAAAATATATCCCTTATTATATCAGATAATATGAAAGACAATTAACATCAACATCAAGCAATAAACTTGCCTTCAAACCAGGAACATAATCCCCTCTTTTGTAATAAGCTGGACTCTTCGCAGCCCTCCATTCTGCTGTACCCATCCCATCTGCAGCAACAATCCAATTGATAGAATCAAATATCCTACTATTAACTATATACACCCAACTCATACTCAGATATCTCCATAAAATAACTCATAAACTGATAAAAAAAAATTGCATATACTACATCATACACAACTGCATTAGAATGGATGTGTAATTACTCAGGGAACTGTTAATTTGCATAAATAACAATTGCACATCCCAATTCGTACTAACTGCATTCACTACCCCAAACTTTAAGTCAGGTACATGATTGCAGCAAAATTACAAAACATTGGCGCCAAACCGTCAAATATAAATCTGAAAAAAAAAAAAAAAAAATCAAACCGCAAACTATACAGAAACATCCTAGTCATTATGATTTATGTAACTGATAAAACAATGTTGAAAATTGAATCTTTTAGAAAAGAAATATTGGAAAACACAGCCTTGTTCCATGAGAACAGACATATTCATGAAAACTAATTTCGCATAGAATCGCAACCTATAATTACAGACGCCCACCAATAGTCTAGCTCTATAGCCATTTCATTACTTACAGTGATTATTCTCGCAGACCAAAATAGCGGGCAGATCCCACAGAGCAGCCATATTCAAGGCCTCGAACAACTGCCCCTGATTTGCTGCACCATCACCGTACATGGCAAATGTCACATTCTCATCTTTGCTGTATTTCTGTGCAAAAGCCAATCCACACCCCAATGGAATTTGCGCCCCCACAATCCCATGCCCTCCATAAAAACCACTATCCTTTTTGTAAAAATGCATCGAGCCTCCTTTCCCCTTAGAACACCCATCCTTTCTCCCCATAAGCTCTGCAAAGCATTCAAGAAGTGTTCCACCGCGACCTAGGAAGATACAATGGTCACGATATGCTGTGATTATGCAGTCTTTCTTAGTAATCGCAGCCTCCATACCCACTGCCACTGCTTCCTGACCATCGTAAAGGTGACAGAATCCCCTAATCAATTTCGCCTTATATAAAGAGTCGGCAGCGATTTCCATTCGACGCATACGGGCCATGTCGCGAAAAAAGTTCATGAGCTCCTGAGGAGTGGTCTCGACGGAGCGAGATGGCGGATCGATCTTGTGGCCGGTAAAGGGGAGAGATGTCTCGACGGTGATTGGGGTGGTAGAGGTGGTGGTGAGGAGGCGCGTTGAAGAAAGTGCGGCGGAGAAGGGTTTCAAGAGATCGGTGGTCCGGCGAGTCAACTGAGCCATTTTGGCCGTAGGATGAAGGCTGACTTCTAGGTTAAATGTGGGGGATTTTAGTTTAGTTTTGTAAATGAATCTGTGCCTAACTATTCGAGGAGCGAAGGGGGGGAATGGAGGTTTGGTGAGGGAGGAGAAATGGAAAAGAAGAACACAATTTTGGGAACTATCTTAAAAAAATTAGGAAAAATAGAAAAAGTCTGCGGCCGGGTGCGGAAATAATAATAAGGGAAAATTGCAGACGCGGTACCAAATCTTTCAACTTTTTTGCAGACTTTGCTCAAACCTTTATTTTGTGCCAATCATGGTACCAAACATTTAAACAAATCGTACATGGAGTGCAAATGGACGATTTCCGTCCCGTTGACCACGAAAATCGTTAGTTGACCTCAGAAATAAAAAAATAAAAAAATATAATTTCCACCTATTAGCAATTTCAAAATTACACACAATTTCCATCAATTAAGTTTCAAAAATGAATTAAAAATCTCAAAAATAATTTAAAAAACAAAACAATTGTTCATCTCCTTCCTCACCCCCACCCCACCCCCTGCCAACCGCCGTCGCTGTCGCCTCCGCTTTCCGATTGATCTGAATTTAGCCGTTGTTTCCGGAGTAGAAGCACCACCCCATAGAAGAATGAAAAACTTGAATTCAAAGACGTTTTCTGCTTGTCCAAAGCAATTGGAAGGGTTTTTCTTTTCTTTGGCTCTAGATTTGTTTCGGGTTTTCTTCCTCTCATTCCTCTTATGCGGCGGCTGGAGGCGACAGATCTTGGCCGTGATCTAGATTCTGGGGGGGGCTGAGCTTGTATCGATTGGTGTTCGTTGTGTATTATTCTTTTCCATTTTTTGGGTCACGAGGAAAGAATTTGAGCAGACTAAGGAGTTTTGTTGATTTGTGGATGATTTTAAAGGCATTGTACCGAAGCAAGAATGAAGGTATAAAAAAATTTACGATGGTGGTGGTGGTGGAAGGAGGCGGCGGTGGTTGGATGGTGGTTGATTTTTCGCGGAGTTTTTAAATTATTTTTGGGATTTTTAATTCATTTTTTTAACTTATTTGGTGAAAATTGTCTGTAATTTCGAAATTGTCCTTGCATATTTAGTGAAAATTATAATTTTTATTTATTTATTTCTGAGGTCAACTAACAGTTTTCGTGGTCAACTGGACGGAAACCATCCATTTGGACTCTATGTGCGAATTGTTTAAAGGTTTGGTATCGTGGATGGTACAAAACAAAAGTTTGAGCAAAGTCTGCAAAAAGTTGAAAAGTTTGGTTTTGTGGCTGCAATTTTCCCTAATAATAATAATAATAAAATGGCAATAATAAGTTAGCCATATTTGATCCACATTAAAATTTTCATTCTCACTCTTCTACTCATTTTCAACAACACATTCTTCAATAAAATAATATTTTCCATCATATCAATAAATTTTTCTTCTTTTTCAACCACACATTTTTCACTAATCTACTATTTTAGAATACATTCTTCCATAATAATGCTGCTTAAACACACCCTTAATGGATAATTATATTCACCCTATAATTTTTATTTTCTTGCACCAATTTTTAATTGCAATAAATCTTTTTAATCTTGGTTCATTATAACATTTATCTCCATAACAAATTTTCATGTTAGTCGTACTTTCGAGCTTTTCATGAGTCATTACATTTTGTATTTGATAACAATTTTATATTCAAAAGTACGTTGAAATGTCATAAAATAACTTATTTTTCATTATGTTTTTAAAAAATAAAAAAAAGTGAAAAAAAATCAATAATTTCAAAGCATGAAAATAAATAGGTATCAAGAACGAAACCTACTAATACATGGAAGGCAATGAAAAAAGTTAAGAAAATAAATGGTACAATAAGCAAAAATTGAGGAGTTTAACTCTAATTAAAACGTGGTGTATCAAATAAAAATAGAGGCGTCAATATAACTACCCTAAGTTAATAACTTGAAATTACATTCAACCCATTAGCATGTGCTGACGTGTCTAGAGGGTGTTAATTATGTTCTCTCAAACATTCACAATAAGATCATTGGTCTCCATATTCCATTTTCTTCAATAGAATAATTTATATTTTAATTTAATTTTACTCGAATAATTAAGTAAATTTTCATCACCTATGAGGCTATGAATGATAAAATTGATCTATTGACAATCAATAAATGAAGTCGGCGTTTTTTTTCATATATATTTCATGTTTTTGCATTCATATTGAAATAAACGCTAGACTTCAAGTTCCTCGTCAAGTTCTTCGTATTTTCGCATGAAATGCCTTCATCAATTACAAATTTTAAAGCAATTTTGCGTTCTTTATTTTTTCATTATTTTCTCATTTGTCTCGATGCGATTTAGCTCACGTGTCATCAATGTTTCATAAAACTCTTCCAATAAATATGTGTTGATATATTTGGTGTTTCCAATCAACATTCTTAATGAGTTTCAATTCTCAAATAGAGACCTAAGCACATTGCTTACAAGTTCACAATTAGTAAATTTTCTATCAAATCATTAAGATTACTAACAATATCGGTAAAAGGAGTGATTATAGCAACAGTCGGTTCATTTTGCTTCGCAAAGAAATTTTCAAAATTTTTAACTTAAAGATTTATCTTAATTTCTTTCATTTTGCTAGTACCAGCATGTGTGACTTTTACTGCATGCCAAATATCATATGCGCAATCACATGTAGTGATACGATTAAATTAATTTTTATCTAAAGCGCAGAGTAGATTTTTGACTCTAGCATTTAAAGACAATAAAAATTATTTGATCCGATACCATCCTCTTTAATAACTTTTTTAGTCACATATGAACTAAATTCAATAACTTTCCAAACTTTATAATTTATAAATTGAACATAAATTATCACTCTATCTTTTCAATAATTATAATGCATGTCATTAAAAAAATGATTTGTAGAATACCCCTCAGTTTTGAAAATTGTAGTTGATCATTACTCAAGATTGTGAAATCTTTAAAAATGAGCACCTTGCTATAATATCAAATGAAAGTCCAAGAATAACTAACCAAAAAGTATGTGAAATTGTTTTTAAAACTTTTTTGAAAAATTAATCTAAATTCAAGCACGTAGAGACTAAATAAATGGATCGATCAAATTTTTTAAGGAGCCTTTCACAAATTTATTATGAAAGATTTTGCAAAACTTTGGAGAATCCGGACGTCCGCACGCTCAGACCGAACATTTGATCGTTTTGGCTAATTTTTTCATTTTTGGCCCCATTTGATTCGATTTGAATATTTTAACAAATTTAGACTCTTGAAACGTATTTTTAACTAATTTTCAAGGTAAATGATATTTTAAAAATATGATCTAAGTTCAAACATTATTTTGAAAATCAATTTTACTTTTAATTACAACATTTTATATAAGTGATATTCAAAATCACTTACTTTTAGTGCACAAAGTGATTTTTGAATTTTTATCATTTACTGTTCAAGATTTTGTATTTGAACTTGGTATTTGAACTAAGAAATCTAGTTTTTGATCTTGTTTCGAAATTTGGCTCTTAGGCTCTTGTCATGATCTTTCATTGACATTTCGACTTTTAAACTCATAATTTTGATTTTTCTTTGACATTTGTCTTTTAAGATCTTTTGACGATGATCGATCAATTTATCATTGGATACTTTGAAGATTATAATTACTTTAAATTCAATTGTTAGTAAACAAAATTAACTTGTTTATTATAATCAAAATTTTAAGATTTTAATAAACCATAGATCAACAATGTGATGGGTTTCGTAAATAGTAGCAGCCCCTTATTAACAATCATACTTTTAAAATTCTTTTTTTTTTTTCATATACTCATTTTTTACCACACATTCACGCAATAAAATATTCTGTACGTAAATTTAAAAAAAAATTCATACTTTTTAATCACACATTTTTCCAAAAATCACTATTCAAAACTCTATATTTTTAGAAGTATGGTTATCAGACCGGGACATAATTTCTTGAATTCACAAAGCAAAACGGTTGCTTGTGCTTCGTGTGTGCGTCACCAAACGTCCGAAGGCTGGAGCTCTTCCATTTTTATTGTGCTACTAATATATGTCCACACAATGCATAAATAAAATGGAATAATGGTTTGGTACGTCCTACAATTTCCATATAAATGTTGTGCAATGAAATTTAGAGGACTTGAAGATTGATCGAAATAAATATTGTGTCAAAAATCAAAGGCATTTTAACAATGGCTGAATATGGGTCGGTTCGGTTCGGTTATCTTTAGAATCGAATCGATCTAAAATTTTCGGGTATTTCTTAAATGAAACCGTCGGGTCCCAATATAATTATGGAACCGTTCGGGTTCGATTATATTCAGTTTGGTTCGATTCGATTTTGTTCGGTTCCGTACCATAATTAATTTTTTTAACATTTACAGCAACACTACATAAATACAACTAGTAACATGTTCATTCGTAACTTTTACAAATTAATGTAGCCCAATTTAAAAATATATAAATAACAAGATATCCAATAAGATTAATTCAAT
>CAIGRQ010204763.1:0-10783 GCA_903798375.1 Fraxinus sp. D2006-0159 | reverse complement strand
TTTGGAAATATTGATTTGTAAAAAATTCAAAATGAAATTTGGGTCATTTGACTGGGCCGTTTTAAAAAGTACCCCCATTTGACTAGGTCATTTTTAAAAGTACCCCTAATATTCATATGTCTAATAACAACGAAAAAATCATATAAGTAGTAAAACCCTCTTGGCTAACCCACTATTACAAGTCTAATAATAATAGAAGGTAAATAATAAAAATTCCATAAAATAGATTGTGATGTCCGCATCACACTATGTAGCCTGAAACTTGGCAAGATTAAAGAAGGCACCCTTCTTGTTCTTCAGCTGGCTATAATTTCCACATTCAATTACCTTCCCATCCATAACAACTGCAATGTAGTCTAAATTCTTAACTGTGTTAAGCCTGTGTGCAACTACAACTGTTGTTCTTCCCACCATGATATTGTCTAATGCTTCTTGTACGAGTTGTTCTGATTGAACATCAAGTGCACTGGTTGCTTCATCTAGTAATAGTATGTTCGGGTTTCGAATTATTGCTCGAGCAATTGCGATTCGTTGTTTCTGACCTCCTGATAACTGCACTCCTCTCTCCCCACATTCTGTATCGTATCCATTTTTCAGTGACCTGATCAAGGACAAATCGAAATTTATGTTTAGTTCAATGTAGTGGGAGTAAAGCTCTTTCATGGTGCCGTGTCAACGGAGTTAAGTTTTGAACTTACGAGATAAATTCATGAGCATTGGCAGCTCTTGCAGCTTCTACTACCTCGGTTTCCGAGGCATCAAACTTTCCGAACATTACATTTTCACGAATGCTGCCTGAGTATATCACTGGTTCTTGGCTAACGAGTGCAGTGTGTTTTCGGTACCAGTTAATATCCAGTGTTCTTACATCCACACTGTCGACTTTCACTGAACCACGATCAACGTCATAGAATCTCTGAATCAAGGCAATTACTGTTGATTTTCCACATCCACTTTTTCCAACAAGTCCGATGCTTGTGCCTGCTTTTACATGTAAGCAAAAATCACGTAGAACCAGCATTTCAGGTCTGCCGGGATATGCAAAATCGACCCTTTTCATCTGTATACCACCAGTCATTTTTTCCAATTTTATTCCACTATCACCGGCCTAATCACAACACAAATTGATCTCAGAACTAAACCAGGCCAAGGAAAATGAAAATTATGTATCAAAGAAGATTTTACATGTACTTACAGTATAAGAACCTGGGATTAATGATTGTCTGTCCATGATGGTGAATATAGACGCAATTGCAGCTGATCCTTTGGCTAGATCAGATGTCATGCTCCCGGCGTCAGCAATAACTTTTCCGGTGCTCACCAAAATAAAGAAAGTCTTAAAGACATCGCCAGCTGATATGTCTCCATTGTTAACCAATTTTCCTCCATACCAAAAATCCAAAGCCCAACACATGAAAGTTAGACCTTGAGCTGACCCTATACCAATTCCTGCTAGCCAAGATTTCTTTCTTGCCTCCTTTCTAGGCTCATCCTGAGCTTGATCGAAAATTTGAAGGACGTTTTCCATGCTCCCAAATGAAGTCACTATCCTGTGGTTGTACACAGCCTCAGCAGCAATTTGAGTGCTTTGATTCTGTTTCTTGATAAAATTACTAGTCATGGTGGAAATCAGAACTTTTCGGGTGTAAAAACAGAGAATTGTGAGTGGTTGGACAGCTATCATGACAAGTGCAAGTTTCCAGGCAATGACTAGCCCCATTATCATTGAAATAATCACGGCTGATGCTGTCTGAATTAAGAGAGAGACTCTATCAGCAACAAGCGACTTGACCATTGATGCTTCGTTGCTCAGTCTAGAACACAAGACTGCACTTGAGTTTTGTTCTTCATCAAACCAAGCTGTTTCGAAGGTCAAGATCTTCTCGAGCATCTTCAGTCTGATTCTTCTTGTCAGGCACTCGCCCATGTATGCAAAGTTGTAATGTTGGCAGATATTTACAGTAATGGAGACAACACAAAGTACAGTGAAAATGAGAGCGTATTTTTCAATCCGGGTGTGCATTTCTTCATGACTAGGTGAGAAGAACGCTGAAATCATGCCACCTATTGTTAGTGCATAAACAGGTTGTATCGCACCATAAGCAATAGCCGACAGGCTACCAATAAGACCTTGTTTCCATTCGGGCAAGTTCAAGGATAGAAGCCTGGAAAATGACGGTGAAGGGTAGGATACAGGTTGTGGATCGTTAGTAATTGGTAAGGGTGAAAGGGAGACAGAAGGGCTCGATTTCGCTGTGCTTTTACTTCCTGCGCTGCTTCTTGCTGGTGATGAGACTTGTGCTTCTGCATTTTGTTCTTTATCTATCGAACTGAATTGCTTCTGAAGCTTTGCCAGTTTCGCGTAGTGGTCATTTCTTTCTATGAGATCATTGTGTGTACCAGTTTCAACAATGCTGCCACCGCTTACAACTGCAATCAGATCTGCATTTTTTATTGTTGATAGTTTATGTGCAATAACCTGATCAAATTTAGCAACAGAGCAGTGTAAGAAGTGCAACAAAATAAAGCCCTTCAAGCTTATAAATTCACAAGAAATTTTAGTTTTTGTCTTTATTCTCATATTGATTTATGTCTTTATTCTCATATTGACCAATAGACTCATTTCAAGACGTTGAGGTCATCGTCATTCGACTAAAATATGTCATAATTTTGAGAAGGAAATGTTTGAGGTTCAAATACTAGATAGAAACAAGTACCAGAGTTGTTCTTCCCATGGAGGCTTGATCTAGTGCATTCTGAACAAGTCTCTCTGATTCAGAGTCCAGTGCACTTGTAGCTTCATCAAGGAGAAGAATGACAGGATTTCTAATGATGGCTCTGGCAATTGCAATCCGTTGCTTTTGTCCACCTGATAGAAGTGCTCCTTGTTCGCCAACCTATTAAATGCCATACATGTTTGTCAAAACTCTTATCTCGAAAATCTCTAGTCAAGAAAATGCAGTAAACCTCTAACAATTTCATTTTTTAGAGAGAGTGGTCCTCAGTTAGGTCTCATTCGAAGCTGAGGATCCTCTCGCTGAGATAAAGCTTTTCCTCTGCAGGGGCCTTGTGCAATCTCGTCGCTAATGTTCAGTTCATTAGCAAAAGAATCCATTATGAACAGGTTAATAGACCAAGCCCTTGTTTGATTCCCATTTTTTTCAAAATACATTTTTCTCCCACTTCTTTTCAAGCACACATTCTTCAATAAAATAATATTACATGCAACTCAAAAATTTCGTTCATTTTTAATCACACATTCTCCGTCAATCTATTATTAAAAAATGCATTCTATACTAAAAATGGGGCTCAAACAGGCCCCAAGATTTGTCGACTTACCTTAGTCTCGTACCCTTCTGGAAGCTGCCTAATGAAACTATGGGCATTTGCTGCCATTGCTGCTCCAACAACTTCATCCATGGTGGCCTCAAATTTCCCAAACATGATATTTTGTTTCACTGATGTCCCAAACAATGCATGTTCTTGACTTACTAGTCCCATTTGTTGTCTTAACCATTTCAACTGTATTGTCTTTACATTTACACCATCAATGCGCACTGTTCCACTATTTGCATCATAAAACCGCTGTACCAATGCTATTGCAGTAGATTTTCCACTCCCACTTGCACCAACAAGAGCCACAGTTTTTCCTGCTTCAATCTTAAGATCGAAATCTTTGAGCACGAAAGTATCAGGTCGAGAAGGATACGTGAATTGGACATGCTCAAATTCAAGCTCTCCTCTTATTTTTCCAAGAACAAGCCCTTTTGCCTCTTCTCCATCGATTTCTGGAATCCGGTCTATTCTGTGAAACATTTTTGAGGCTGCAACAGAAGCTTCTGTAAAATATTTCACTTCAGGTAGTGCCACTCCAAGAGATCTGCATTTTATTAACAATTTATTAGTTAGAAAATGATAATCAATCTTACAAGAATGGAAGATATGTAGCATCTTATAAGGAAATTTTATAAAAACATTCTATGTTTACACGTATCTTATATATCCATCATACTAGTCTACTACACATTCCATAACTGTCTGTTAAGTTGAATCAAAATATATAAAGGTCAAAGGTCTAACTTTTCTTGCATTAATTTAATTGAGTGTTTATGAGAATTCCATTAAGAAATATAAAATGTATATGCTTCTAGAATCTTATTTACTTAACAAGCATAATTAACAATCAAAGACTGCTCGGAAGTTGGAAACAGAAACAAACCGTAGAGTGTCAATGACAAAGGAAGTAATCGAAAAGCATTATATATATATATATATATATATCTATATATAAAATAAATAGAACATTTTGAAATAAAGAATTAACATACAGTCCACCCAAGACAAAGGCAAGTCCAGCTGCATAAATATTTCCTCCACTTTCTCCTTTGTGCATGATCAGTTGACTTCCATACCAAGCAAGTAAAGCCCATATTGCAAAAGAAAGTCCTGTACTTCCTACAGCAAGACCTTTTGCGATTCCTTGCTTCATTCCGAGAATTTTAGTCCGGTCCAGTACTATCGAATATTTTTCAATAATACTTCTCTCAGCAGTAAATGAATATACAGTTTTAATGGAGCTTAATGCCTGCTCTACAATTGAATTTGCTTTGCTGTATTCATTGAAGCTCTTTTTGGATAAATAAAGAAGGTATTTTCCATAAATCATTCCTGGAATGATCAAGAGAAGTACTGTTGGAAATGCCACCAAAGACAATCTCCATGAGAAATAGGCTGAAAATACAAGTCCTGAGACGAATGCTGACAGGTTCATCAAGAATTTGGGCACCTATAATAACTTAATAATGTCAGAGGGGCCAAGATCTTTCCAGGTTTTTTCATTTTTCAAATGCAAAATTCCCAGATTCCTAGGATTGGATATTTGAAAAGATCATGAAATAGAACGCCATACATATATTGTTAAAGTTTAACCCAAATTCTATTGGGTATTTGTCGATTAGTTGAAGTTAGCCTTGAAGAGGTCAAAATATGGTCCAAGAGATTATTTAGTGGCATTCCAGTTAGCTGCGCGCCAAGCTCTCACTCAAGTATGCAGAAGAGGGAGATGGCGCCAGCCTGCCACTCGAGTAGCGCCTCCGTCACTAGCTTCCTGCCGGGGTAGCGCTCGAGCGGCGGTGACATTTGACCCACTATCCATTTTGCGTTTTGAAGCTTTTTTATGTTCTTTCCATCTTTAGGATTATTATTAGGATTTTGACATGTATCTATATATAGTTGGCTCTTATTTACAAACTAAATAAGTTAGACAATATTATAAACACAATATTTTTGTATTTTTTTTTTTCCATATTATATTGAATTCTGCTTTTCTATGCCAATTTTTTTGTGTTCTTTCTTGTGTTGTGATATTTAATTCATATTATAAAATATAATTTCGTCCTTATTTCCTAACATATATGTACCTTCTCACTTAGAACTTCTTGTATGAGACAAGTTTCCTTTGAAATGCTATTAATGATTTCTGATGTAGTTGCTTCTTGTGAATCAAAAAACCCAACTTCTTGCCTTAAAACAGCTTCCAAATACTTGTAACGAATCTTCAAAACTTGTCGCTCGCTTGTTTTGCTCCAGCAGTAGCCTTCTGCAGTTTTTTTTTTTTGTCAAAAAATAATAAACCATTTCATTAGATGTACATAGAAAATGAAAAATAGAGATGCATCTTTCTTTTTCAAACTTCAATTTTTTTATGTTTAATTTAGCGTAAGAACCAGATTTCACCTTCACTGATCTCTACCCTGTCCATTGATAGAAAAAAATTAGAACAAAGGGAGGGGGAGACATATCTTTAGAAAGCATTTTATGCCTTTCCCAATTCCCAACGTATATGCAAGACACTTGTTTATAATGCCATGTGAAATGGGTACTTGGTTTTACTTAAGTTGGTGATGGCATTTTTGCCTAACCATTATACCTAAACGGCAAGCAAATTATGAGAACTAATGAAGTCAAGTAGAAATTCACCCATAAATGCAACAGCCGTGACTGCTAGTCCCAAGTAGACAAAGTATAAACTGCACTGTAAAAGGATCCCAGAAAGCAAATATGAGAGACGATAAAAACAAAGAATTGAAACAGGAAATATAAAATTAAATATATGAGAGAATCTGTGATTTAAGGGATTTAAGGCTGACCTTTTCAACTCCATTCATGAAATTTTCTTGATTTTGCTTTGAATTATATTCTCCCAAGCTATTGAAAAGTTTGCTAACATAAACCAGTAAACAGTTTGGTAACACGCCATCTCCAATGGCTCCAAATGTTCCCATCAACACAAGCAAAATGTCAAGCCAATCAGCATATCTGAATATAATGAAAAACAAAGTTCTCCGGTTCCTAGCCATCTCTCCTCTCTCTTTCAGTTGTTTTGCAGCTGGAGAAGAACACATTTTGGCACTTATATATGTAAGAACCTTGTGAGTTCAGTAGCGAATAGGGTATAAAAGTCCCTTCCAAACAAGTATAACAGATTGAAGATTTCTCGTGACCAAAAGCCTTGATTTCCTCTTATGTGCTGGCTCAGTTCAATGTGCTAGTATGCAAATATGCAGACAGACAACTTCTGCGTGACTCATACTATATGTTATAAACAACGAAGAAAATATCGGATAATTTCGATACCAATTTGTTGTGATTATAAGCGAGAAAATAATATGACACAATATGAAATAATTGATCACAAAATCAAGAATAAAATAATGGCCGTGGAATGGAGATTTCACTAAAATATGGAAAAAGAATTACAATGATTTTGTATTTTTGATTTGTCTAACTTAATCTAAAATGAAATAAAGAGTTAAATATATATAGGGAACAAATAGGGAACGTCCGAATCCTTGTCGTGGTGTTGTAGTTGAAGTAGAACATAAAAATCAGCATCGAAAACGGATTAGGAGAGGAAAAGGTCTTGGAAATAATGTCCCTTCCCTGACGCCCTGGCTCCCGGTCTCGAAAATAATGCCTCCTTGATGCTTTTCTTCATTCTTTTGTCCATATCTAGATCTCTTCAAATCTATCACAAATTCCAACTCCCAACTTTCAGATAGAATCTTAACTAGAACTTGTCAAATAGACTTAGACCAATAAATAGAATTCCTCTTAATATCGACCTTAGTTAAAATTCACAATCATCTTCCTAATTCTAACAAACTCCACGATGAGAGAAATTCCACTGCATTGAGTAAACCTCAAAGATTCTCCATCTAGAGACAAACTCCACTACAAGGAATAAACTTCAACTCTTCAACAAAAAAACACAAACGAACTTTTCCATCAAAACCTCTAATTTGGAAATATTCTCCACCTGTACCACATAATCCAAATAGGTTCAAACTCAAAAAACCCGAGTAATCAAAATTCAAGAACACCATTGGACACCGAAGATGCTCGACTCAGGAGCAACAAAATCAAACGTGATTAAAAATCACCAAACAAGGCTGAAACAATCCCTATAATAGAATCACCTTGAAATGATTCAAATGAAGGATCTTTGCTAGAATCACCACCTTTAACCACGAATGAAGCAGAGTTAACTAAACCAACATCTTTGCACCTATGTGGAGGCATATTCTCAAAAAACGAGTTTGTTTCTAGAAATTGAATACAACGGTACTGCAGGTAATGGTGGCAAAGTGGAATTATCCATAACTTTCAAACTTGATTTAAACGCATTCATCAAAGTAGACCTGAAACTTCGACGGTATTGAACCGAACTCAGAATCCACCTAAGTCCTTAAACTATGCTGATCCACCAAAGATTCTACCTGGAAAGAATATAATTGGGACTTTTTCCGTCCCTCAACACAATATGAGCACCTCTACAAACTTTCACGACTCCACCTTCACCAATGAATTTGTACCTTTTCAAGTCAAAGAGTATTTAAGGAAATAATATTTTTCTTCAAATTAAGAACATGCTGCAATAATGAAGCGTTCTAGCACTTTTATCATCAACTTAATTCTGGCCCTTCCTATATCAACTATCTGATGATGTGTATTATTACTGATCACAAGAAACTTTTTCATATGTTATAAATGAATTCCGATTGTTACACATATGAAAAGTGGAAGCCATATTAAGAATCCAATCCCCTTCAGGTTTGGAATCGTCGTCAGAAATCACCAAAAGATCTCCATCATTGTGAAATGTTTCTCCAACACTGGCTTCACCCAAAGTATCTAATTGATTTCCCTTCTAATTAGCTGCATGTAATTTTTCTCTATTTTGCAACTTATAGCAATCCTTAATCAAGTGTCCCTTCCTCTTGCAATAATTACAAATTTTATTTGTGAAGTTAGACCTTAATTTGTCCCTTCCAGAACCACCATCAACAATAAAGCCATCTCTATGAGCCTCAGTTCCAACGAGTTGCTTCATCTTTTTCTTTGAGTATAGAGTAACGTAAACTTCTTCGATAGTAAGAGTATCACGACTATATAAAATTGTATATCTAAATGACATATATGAAGCGGGCAACGAACATAGCAGAATCACACCCAAATATTCCTTATCATATTTAACCTTCAAGGTTTTCAAATCAACGATTATTTCCTTAAACATAGTTAGGTGATCTTCAAGAGATGTACATTTTATCATACGATGAGAGTAAAGGTGCTACTTCAATTGTAATTTGGTAGTAAGACTCTCGTCATGCGCATTGCTCCAATTTTAACCATAATGCAGCGAAAGACTTTTCCTTCAAAACGTCCTGAAGAATGTTATTCGAAACATGAAGATGAATTTGTGATAAGGCCTTTCAACCCTACATTTTTTCTCCTATTGATCCAAAGTTGTGAATATCTTATCAAATCCTAACAAAATATCAAATAAAATAATTGGTAGAGGAATTGAGATTTCACCAAAATATCAAATATATATATATATATATATATATATATACATATATACACACACACATATAGGGAACAAATAGGGGACGTCCAAATCCTTATCTTGGTGTTTTAGTTGAAATAGAATGCAAAAATTAGCATCGAAAACAGATTAGGAGAGAGAAACCAGCACAGGTGGTGCCCTGGCGCCCGAAGATAATGCCACTTTTATGCTTTTTCTTCATTCTTTTATCCATATCTTGATCTCTTCATGTCTAACACAAATTTCAACTCGCAATAGGACTTTTGAATAGAATTTCAACTAGAATTTGTCGAATAGACTTCGAATATGATTCCAAAAGCATTCCAACAAATAGGGTTCCTCTTAATGTAGTCTTTAATTAGAATTCTCAATCATTTTCAAAATAGAATTCGGATAACACTCTAATTCTACCCCCAAAAGAAAAATGGGAGATGAGCATGCTAATGTTACCTCTAGAATAAAAGGATTATAAACATGGAAGTACTATTAGTGGTAAGCCCTAGTCTCAAATCCAAATAATATGCCTCATTTGATTGAAATAAAAATGTTTCATTAAAATATAAGTTAAAGTTAATAATTATTTTTTTATGGAATTCAACTTTTCAACAACACACTTCATCAAAATCCACATATGATTTTTATCTAAACCAAAAAGAGCTAAACCTCAAGCAAAAAATGGATGTTTATTTATTAAAGTGACCTAATATTAATACCGAAGAATTATTGACTCTATACAGTCCATCAAGCCTCCCACTATAGGATCGATGGGATTGTTTTCACACATCTTTTATGTATCAGTGACAGTCACTTTCAATAGGTTTTCCACAAAGATGACAATGACCTTACTGTCCCAATACCTCCTTTTGATGTTTGTTGCTTGATATTGCTTTGCTTTTTCCTTAGTGGGTTATAAAAAATATGAACTTGCTTTGATCATTTTGTCCCTTCATCATGTTTTGTCTACAATAATTTGTCAATTAGCCCTCATGTTTCCACAAGTTTCCACACTCTTAGGCCCCTCTCACCCATTGATTGATTGAATCTTCATATTGGAAAATGTGAATAACCGCTCTAGTAATTTTATTCTTTAACCTCTATGGTAAGATGAGCACAAGAGTCATTTGAAAGAGAATTTTAGCTATAATTTTTGGGAAAATAAAGAAGTTCAGTTTCAGTTTCTCTTTTACTACTTTTCATGCATGATTGAGCTGAATAGTTGTTGGGAGTGAATTTAAGGATGAAGAGGATTGTCTCTAATATGTAATCTATTACACAAAAAAGAAAGTGTAATCTCACTGAACAAAAGTCTATTGTGTGCAAGTTGGATTGTCATTTATAAAAATTTTACTTGCAAGACTTGAACTCTTAACTATTTTCCAAGTCCAATGCAATATTTAAATGGTGAGAGTAAAAATATATAAATTCAAATTGTTAGGCAATTTGTTGTCAAACGACCTCCCTGGGCAATGATGAAAGTCTCGTTTGTCTTATTCAGTAGGCATCGGCCAATTGACTGATTGTANACCACAATTACTGGAACTATCCACGTAACCTACTTGGGCCATTCGAAGCAACCTAATTTAAATTAGGGTTCCTCATGGCCCAACCCGAATTAGGACGGCTCTTATGGTTGATAGCCCACTACTTTGTGTTATTGGGCCTAATCTCTCATCTAACCTAAAAGCCCATTCTTTCCCTACATATACTTACCCATTCACTATTGCTAGGTTATGAAAAAATTAATAAGTCGTTGCTTTGTGCCCCTTTGAAGAAGTCGAGCTCTCTCTCTTCTCTACATGAGTGACTGTGTGCTTTGTGCCTTGGTATTGAGATATTTTCTTCTTCTTCCTTTGTTAACCTTTGTGGTTAATCTTCTTGGCTTTGTCCTTCTCATCT
>CAIGRQ010204720.1:0-10660 GCA_903798375.1 Fraxinus sp. D2006-0159 | reverse complement strand
ATAAAATATGTGATTGAAAATAAGTTCGAAAAAAATATAAATTTAAAAAAGTTTAAGCAAAAAAGGTGCTTGTTATTTTGTTATTTTTTTTTTTGATACTCAGGTGTCCACCTTCGGCGACTAATTCTAGAGTCTACGCTTTGGCCCCTCAAGACGCAGACCGGTAAACCGCGGGATGTGCCCCAAACGGCCAGGGTCCAAGAGCCCCCCCACTAATCTGCCAAAGTGCCGAGCGAGTCAACATATGTTGCAGCTTGTTATTTATAAGAGTAATAGATGGCTTGTGCTTGTAACTTTTGCTTCGATGGAGGGGGCGTCAAAACCTCTGGACTATTTCAATTAATAGTTAATGTAAAAACTTAAACGACTTATTTACCGAGTCGAACTTTTAGAGTTAAACACACGTCTACGGATAAAGATATCAAAAGCAAATGACTCAAAAGGTAAGATGAAATTAGATGCTTGAATTGATTTATCAAAGAAAGTTATCAGAATGAAAGAAAGACTTGAAAAGTAGTTACCTTTGATGATTACAACTAAGAGTACTTTGACCATTTTTACGTAAATCAAATTCTTTAGTATCAACGCACACATGTTCAACTACGTCTTCAGAACAATATTCTCGTGGAAAACTCGTGGGGATCCAAATTAAAGTTCCGCAGTTTGTGACCAATTCTCCGTCAACGCATAGACATAAGAATAATAATATCTAATAAATATCTACCTATATATTTAGTACACATACGCGTACTCATCTCCGTTTTTAAACAGTTCTGATATCATACCTATAAGGAAATCATGTACTTATTTCAGTTTTAAAAAAGGTGGGACTTTTGGCCTTTAGGCATAGTTTCCTTTTTCGTGATGTAAAAACTCACGGCCATTACCTGCAGTCGCGGAGGCCCTGACCACCCCGAAGGGGCGGAAGTTCGACCATTATGAGTGTGCACTGAGTAAACATTGATCAATGTGCAGTAGCTCGTAAACCACACATGAGAGGTAAATCGCACAAGACAAGCCTGGTGCGACGGGCTTAACCGAAGAAGTATTGACAGGAGATTCGAATTCGTGACATTTGATCTTCGCGTTTACCTACTCCACCAACTAGGCTACCTCCGAAAGGGTAACCTTTAGGCATAGTTTTTGTTTTTACTTGTATTTGTCTAAGAAGAACTTTTAGAGGGAGCTGTCTTAATTTTTATTTGAAAGTTAATTTTTAGAATACCTTTCTATTCTGCAAGTAATTTTAAAGAATATCATATTTGACCTATTTTCTCTAAAAGTTTTTTTATTTAGAAGAAGCACTCTTAAAATTTGCCAAACGAATTCAAAATCAATTTTTAGATCTCAAAAACTCATTTTAACTATTCAAAAGTTATGTCAAACGGATCTTTTGTCAACAATTTAAAAACCATCCATACAATAAATCCGCAAAAGTAAAAAGTCAATAAACAGAAAATTGAATTAAAATCGAACCAAAGATAAACTACAAATCAATTGTTAATCTTCAAAACAGTGGATTTGATGCATCAATTTGACATATTAGTGAAACTGCAAGAGTTGAATTTTACTATTGCCTCTTTCATTAAAAGCACGAGTAATATTGTTCGTTTATTGTTTTTTATTGGATTACTGTATGAAGAGAAAGCAAAAAGGAAAAGTTAAATAAAATGTACGTATGTCACCATGTAGTATAGTAATTAAGTGTAATCCAATTTCAGATTTTTGGTTGAACTGATGTTGGTAGAGTTGTCGCACCTTGCACTGCATATTTCTACCTAAAGGGTGTCGATAAATGAACATATATTTTCGTAAGTGGTATAAATTTTATTGTGAAAGCAATTTGTTGAGAAAGTATTACTCCATCCGTCCCATTTATATATGTTTGTTTACGCTGATTCGATAAGTCAAGGAAAAACAACCACACCAAAGGGGTAAAGCAATCCGATATAGAGATGCCGTTCTTTTGTGCTCTAGCATGGAGCTCTGGTTACTCGAGTTTTTCACGTGGATTAAGAAATTTTATTTAATGTTATTGAAAAAGCAAATTTTGTCAAATTTTTTTCTAATTTACCCACATTTAATTATTAGTAAATTATTATTGGAAGTTGTAAAGAAATAATGATATATTAGTAAACAAACAAAATAAAACATTCTTAATAAAGAAACAAGACTATATAATTGAAATAAGAAAATAAGGAAAGTGAACCTATATAAATGGGATGGAAGGAGTACTAAAATTGATCGAAGATAACTTGTGACTTGTGAGAGAAGAGGAAGATGGAAATTTGATGACTAGAAAAAATCAACAAAAATAGTTGGAGAAAGAAAAGGAAAGGGCAAAGAAAAAACTCAAATATAAAATTGTCACCATCGAGAAAATATACAAATAAAATATATTAATATGTTGATCGGGATAAAAATTTAAAATAAAGAAATTTGTCTTTATCCATCGTAGAGTGGACGGAAAGGATGAAAAACAATTGTACCAAATTTGTTTGGGGGTAATTGTAGAAATGCTGTTCAAAAAGGGTGGCATTGATGATGAAAGGTTTAAAATTCAAAGCCATTTAATTGTAATTAACTTGTGGTTACTGTTTAAACTGGGCTGGGCTTCTAGAGGAGAAATCCATTTCAAAACATGATAAGACAAATGGAATGAGACTATGAGAACCTCCACTTATGCTTCGTTTGGTAGAAATTAAAATTAAAATTTTAATTTAATTCAAAATCAACCATTAATTTTAATCACATATTTTATGGAATCCATAACTTTTCAACCACACGTTTCATCATTTATTTTTATTTTTTTATCAAAATCTAATTTTAATACTCACCAAACAAGGGCTATATATTTCCCTTTTTCAATTTTACTAGATTTAATTTAAAACTCCCAATTGTGCCACATTTGTAATTGATATTTTAAATTGCGTATACACCATCAGTTACAGATTAGTTTATCAACAGATAATGTGACGAGATTTGATTGGGTCAAAACTTCATCGACCAAACAAAAAAATAAAGTATTCCACTCTCTTTTTGTTACCTCATCAATCTTGAAAAAAAAAAATTTGTAAATGGTGATACATGTACAAACAGCTCATGGAGATAAAACAGTACAGATTTTTGCAAAAACATAGGAAATCGATCGAATCTCTCGACAAGGACAATAATAACCTAGGATAAAACGACAATACGATGTGGAGATTTTTGCAAGAAAACTATTATAGATGCACAATTTTCTCGAGGACAGAAATTATAAACATGTTTGGTATGGTCACAGGGTCAAATTTTTTGCAGTAATTTTTCTCCTGCTAGGCACTAATTTCCCAACTTAGTGCATGAAAACTGTCCCAACTTGACAGGTAACCTATTGATCGGTCCAAAATTGCTTGCACATGCCAATTCCATTGCCAAGCAAGACACTGCCCATACCTTAGCTGTTTCAACAACTTAAGGCCATCGAGGGGCTTACAGGTAATTTGAATTAGACATAATTAATTATTTTGTTCAATCACATCCAAATACGTGTCCCAACTATGTTACATAAATTCAAGAAACTTATTATTTTATAGAAATGGTACTGCTATAATTAGATAGAAAAGGCAAAATAATTATGTATAGTGACTTGAAATTGAAGGAATGTGAATGCTGTCTGCGGTTAATAAAATGTTCTGTTTTACGCAATTCAAATTCGAAAAAGACACATTATTCTCAGCCAAATTCAGTGGGCAAAAGGAGATAGAAAAGGGAATTATTTGTGTAGCACGTAGACATATTAAAAGACAAAACCATCTGACCTCTCAATTCTACTCCATTAAAGATTTCTGGTTTTGTGCACCTAAACATCATTAGAAATAAAAAACAATTTTATTACAATAAGATATATGGTAATTTTTGTTACGAAAACTTTATGTTCATTAGCACGGCTCTGGTCGAACTACTTGACTCAACATATTTTGAAACACCTCTATGAGTACCCATAAGCCACGGTTTTGTTGGCCTATCTATTTATTGTATGGTCCATGGGAAATTTACTGCAAAATAGAGAGGAAATCGTCCACAAACTCAAAGAGAAAACACAAATGAAGATAAACTTTATATTTTTTGTATTGGGGGATGAATGAACGGTTTATATACAGACCCATATGTACGTATAATTGACAGCTCAACAACTTTAACAACTTCAACCAAACTCAGGCTAAGTACATAAATACCCTTGCTAATGTCACTTACTCTGCAAGACTCCCCCTCAAGACGACTGGTGGATGTTCAAGACACCCATCTTGGTTAACAGCATCTGAAATTTGGCTTCCACTAAGGCCTTCGTCAATAAGTCTGCTAATTGGTTCTGCGTGGACAAATACATAATCTTTATGTTACCAAATTGGACTATTTCCCTCACCAGATGGCAATCTAATTCTATATGTTTCGTACTTTCATGAAAGACTAGGTTACTAGTTATATGGATTGCTGCCTGATTACCACATAACAGCAGAGCAACCTTAGGATGATCAACTCCCAGATCAGTCAGCACTTTCTTAAGTCCAATTATCTCACAAACTGTTGTAGCTATGGCTCTATATTATGCTTCAACCGATGACCTTGAGATGGTGTGTTGTTTCTTTGAACGCCCTTCCAAGAAAGATGCAAAAGCTCGTAACTGACTTTCTGGTATTTGTACATGATGCCCAATCTACATGGTAAAAACGTTTGAGCTCAAGACTGTAACCTACAGCAAAGAATAGGCCTTGCCCTGGTGTTTCTTTCACATATCTGAGCACATGGTGTGATGCCTCTAAACGAGGTTTTCTAGGAGATTCTAGATACTGACTTAGAACCTATATTGAGAATGACAAATTCGGCCTTGCGATTATTAAGTATAGCAACCTTCCAAATTAGCCTCTTGTACATACTGAGATCATCAAGTAACTTCCTCTCATCCTTAGTCAACTTCAGATTCTGCAACATAGGGCATTTAGCAGTTTTTAACCTTAAGTAACCAGCATCTTCAAGGACTTCCAATGCATACTTGCGTTGACAAACAGCAATACCTTTTGAAGACCTTGCCACCTCAAGCCCCAGAATGTATTTTAGAACCCCCTAAATCTTCAACCTGAATTGGCTGTCAAGACCCTTTTTGAACTATTCATTCAATATATGCCAAATCATTCCCTCTTATGACAATGTCATCAACATAAATAAGGAGCACAGTATATGAGCAATTGGTTCTCTTGTTGAAAAGAGAATAATTAGATTTGGATTTAACAAATTCTTGAGAAATGATAAAAGAGGACAATTTAGTATTTCACTATCTTGAGGCTTCTTTAAGTTCATAGATGGATTTGTTGAGTTTGCACACTAATGTCACACTATGTTCCCCATGTTGCTCATATATTGGAGGCATTTTCATATATACCTTTTCCTTAAGGTCCCATGAAGGAAAGCATTGTTGATGTCCAGCTGGTGAAGGTGCCGATTCTTGCTAGCTGCTACTGCCATCAAGGCTTTGACTTAAGCTAATTTTGCCAAAGGGGAAAATGTTTTCTGGTAGTCTAGACCAATCTATTGAGTAAAGCCTTGGCTACAAGTCGAGCTTTCTTTATTTCTTCAGTCCCATCTTGCTTAATTTAACCTTGTAGACTTCCTTGAGATCCATATGTTTCTTATTTGCAAGGAGATAAGTGATAGTCCAAGTGTTGTTAGCAACTAAAGCTAAGAATTCATTGTCCATAGCTTGACACCATGTCGAGGATTGAGATGCTTCCAGAAAGTTTCTAGGCTCAGCATTAGTAGAGAATGATAGCACATAATCTTTGTGTTCTGGTGAAAGAGAATCATAGCCCAAAGTGGTGGATAATTCATAAGATTTGTCGCTTCAGGCATGGAAGCAAGTAGTACAGAGTTTTTCCGAGAAACCAAGTTGTAGTGAAATTTTTGCAAGTAGTTGGAAGGTCTCCTAGATCTAGTAGATCTGCAAAGAAGGTTGGTAGGTAATTGTGGAGGTGAAGATGGAGATATGGATGGAGGTATAGGAAATGTGATGTTACTGGTAAGTGTGGATGTGAAGATTGTGATGTTGAAGTAGAAGTAGGGGACAATGAATCTGATATGAGAAGAGAGGAAGAGGAAAAGAGAGGGACGTGTAAAGATAGAGTGGAATATGTATCAAAATAACCAAGGGAAGCTAGAAATGCAGAATCATGAAATGGATATATATATTCTTGAAAAATGACATCTCTAGACATAAAGATGGTATTGGTGTGCAAATGATACAATTTATATCATTTCTGAACATGTGGATATCCAATGAAGATATAGGAGATAGCACGATAATCGAATTTTGATTTGTCTTCGAAGAGTAGAAGCATAGCATAGAGAGCCAAACACTCTTAAATGAGAATATGTAGGTTTACTGAAAATAGGATCTCATAGGGTGATTTATCTGATAGAGATGAGCTAGGTATGCGATTGATAAGATAGGTGGCTGTAAGAATACACTCTCCCCAAAACTGATTTGGAATTTTAGCTTGAAATTTTATTGCTCCAGCGACATTCAATAAATGTTGGTGTTTACGTTCTACAATACCGTTTTGTTGTGGTTTCTCAACACATTTAATTTGATGTAAAATGCCTTTGGAAATATAGAAATCTATCATGGCAAATTTATTACCATTGTCGGATCTTACGACTTTGATTTTGGTACTGAATTGAGTTTCAATCATATGGAAAAAGGCTTGGAGAAGTTGTCTGGTTTGTGATTTGTTTTTTATTAGAAATTTCCAAGTGGACCTGCTATAGTCAAAAAGTTTTGTGAACCATCAAGAGATTAGACTTGATAGAGATCCTAAATATCGCAATGAATGAGCTCAAAAATTGATCGAGAAACATGTACACTGTTAGAGAAAGGTAAGCGATGTTGCTTTGCCATATGACAAATGTTATAATGAAAGTCAAAATTTGATACAATTTCAGGTACAGACTTGTGTAAAATTGAGACTCTAGAATGAGGAACATGTCCTAGTCTATAGTGCTATAATTCAAATGTAGACTAGTGACAACAGCAAAGCTAGGTACATAGTCATTACTCATGACTTTATTACAACCAGTATTTACAAGCATAGAAGAATTCACATATGAAAGATAAGATGCAAATTTTGTAGAACAAGTAGTGTGTGAGAGACCATTGCTTGAAGCAGTACTAAGCTGGAAGTGGTATAAGCCAGCATCGAGCTTCTCCGCTCCAATCATTATCCATGTAGAGAGGTCCTGAATGAAGCAGTAATTGAATAGGAATATTAAGCAACAATAATGAGAAAAAATGAATTTGCTGATAGAAATCAAGTTATATTTGAAAGAAGGAATACATAACACATTGGTCAATGAAAGGGTTTCAGACAACTTCATTGTTCTTATGTGAGTCACAAGAGCAATATCCTCGTTAGGAAGTATAATAGTGGTATTTATTACAGTAGCAATCGTGGTTAAGTGAGTAATAGAGCACACCATGTAATCTGTGGCACCAATGTCAATGATCCACTTTTCTTGTATGTCTGAAACAGCTAAACAAAAATTGTTAGCTGAAAAGGCTAAGGCTTCAGCATGGTTCGTACTTGTGGTGAAGAAAATTGTAGGTCACCAAGTGGACTAACACCTAGATTATCATGACTATGATTTGCAACACTACTAGAATGAAAAGCCACATTTGAGAACCGAATTTGAGGCTGTGGTTTCAGTATATTGAGAAATTCCTCACATTGCCTTGGTGTGATAGTTAAATTGGAGAACATATTGGACATGTTTGGAGATGTAGTGAATCCAATTACTTGATTAGCACTTAGAGTGGATTCCTTGCCTTTGTCATTTGCTAACATATGGCCTGGGGATATCCATGAAACTTGTAGCATTTTCCTTGTATATGGCCAAGCATACCACAGTAGCTGCATTTTGGTCTGTCCTTCTTGAAACTTTAATTGTTATACATAGGTTTTTTACTACCACCAGAATTCATTGAACCAGTCATCAACTTACGCACAAACATAGTAGCTTCAACATTTGTTTGGCTCTTAGATGCTACATCCTTTTGTTCTTATCCTGTTGAACCAATGCAAAAATCTTGTTCAATGAAGGCAGAGGCTCCATCATCAAAATCTGGCTATGCACATTAGAATAGCAGCCACATAATGTGATTGCACCTATGCCAAGCAGCATATAGAGGTGAATCTATAGGAGGTTTATGTATAGAATCGTCAATCAAACCTTCTTTATTTTTCACACCAACTGTCATTTCTACAACACGAATCCATGTATAGTAATTCTCATCAGAAAGTACAACGGAAACAATCTATATACCTATATTATCCACATAGTGCATGTAATAAGGATTCGAATGATCTGTTACCGTTCGATAAGCAGCAACGGCTATATCTTCACTGTGATAAGCATTTGGTGAAGGATTGTCAGTAGAGCCTTCATCTTGAGTATCTGAGTTGACAGCTATGAATGGAAGATCCGATGGGCTTTGATACCATGTGAAATTTAATCCAAAATAGAGAGGAAATCGTCCACAGATGAAAACATATGTGAAGATGAACTTTCTATTTTTTGTACTAAGGGATGAATGACTGGTTTATATATACACCCATATGTACAATAACAAGCTTAACAGCATGATGTATAAATGACAGCTCAACAATTCTAACAACTTCAACCGTACTCGGGCTAAGTACATAAACACCCTTGTTAATGTCACTCACTCTGCAAGAGTCCATAAACTATAAATCCTACATGCCAACTCTATTGACCAAGAAACGATACATTTTTTTTTTTCTCTTGTACTGCATCTAATTCAGTCACTTCAATCAGTGCACAATGCAAAGTTTTTAACAAGTGCCATAATTAGTTCTTGTTTGGTCCTCATTATTTTCAAAATACATTTTTCTCTTCCTCATTTTCAACCATATATTTTTCAATAAAATAATATTACAAGCAAACTCAAAACTTTTCCTTATTTTTTAACCACACATTCTCTATCAAATTATTATTCCAAAAGAGTAATGTTACTCAACATCATTGAGATTACAACCACAGTTTAGGTGACATTAATATGACATTAAACGATATGTAAAATTAAATAAATTATTTAATTCCACATTTCATTTAATCTATCATTTAACGTCACCTATACTGAAATTATAACCCCCAATGTCACTACATAGCATTACTCACTCTAAAATGTATTTTTGACATTAAGGAAAAAAAAAATGGCTCAAACGTGCTCTTAATAAAATGTATCTCAACTTTTAGCATGGGGCCAAAAGAGAGACTAAGGGCAGCCAGCAAAACTACATAAAGCCATAAAGGGTCACACTTATGAAGCCAAGAAAATCCATTATTATCTGCAACAACTGATACGCTTTAAAAAGCATAAAAGCTTCACAAATAATCAAGTTTTTCATTTACATTTTTCTTTATTCGTTTACCTATATATTCTTAAAAATCTATTTATCCAACCGCAAATCGATTAATCATGTGTACGCCAAAAAATAAAAAGTAAAAAATAAAATCGTTAAATCAACTAAGAAATAATGAATTCAATTCCAACTTTTATTTATTTAATTTTTTTCAATCGCTAGATCAATTTTTGACCCTTTATCTCTTTTGAATTAATTACTCAATCTAATTTTTAAAATATCGTGAAAAACTCACAAACTTCGTATAAGAAAAATTTCTAATTCTCTTTTGAGATTTACACTCATTGTCATAAACTAACAAGGATAGCTGTCCTAAAAGCAATTATTAACATCACTACTTTGGTTGGTGACTACTTTTTTTTTGAATTAATTTGATAGAAAACTAAAAGATAAATCACTAGGAATGCTAGGATCGATTTCGTACCCCAATTTTTGCCATCTACCATCTATACAATTTTATTACGTACTAAAATCATTAAATTTTGGAGACACATTATGGATAATTAATAAAGCTAGCTTGAAGAGAGTTGTAGGGGCGGCAAATATTTGTAAATAATTAAGTCTTGTTTGTTAAAGATTATTTTCTAAATTACTTTTTCCTAAAAGGACAATGGGGGCATGTGAATAATCGCTTTGTATTGTACCAAATTACGAGTTAGTAGCAATTAAAGTGTGGATGGCAGCATTGTTGGAAACCGTACACCGTATGTTTTAGGCAGACAATAAAACACTTTTAGTTATAAAAGGGGGAGAGGGAAATTTGGAGAGTGGTGCTTCCTACTTTTATAGGTGTCTTGATCTCCTAAATAACTAAGCAGCGATAACATGACATAGTAATTATCAACAAATCTAATCATTTAATGAGACCTACCATTATTTCCCACAAAGACGAGTTTGAAAGGATCGAGGGTTTCAATATCGAAATTTATATGATATTTTCGACATTCTTCATTCCATCAGAGAGTTAAAACTTAAAAGTTATTTTAGTCTGATCTATTAAAGGTCCGTTTGATATGATTTTGAAAAGTTAAAAATTATTCCCGATATTAAGAAGCTATTTTTGTATATGTTTGAATAATTTTTTGAAAGTATTTTGTCTTGATAAAAGCTTTTTAATATGAAGTTAGTGGTGGCAAAAAAGCTCGGCGGCTCGCATGGCTCGGGCTCGGCTCGGGCTCGGTCTAACC
>CAIGRQ010204717.1:0-11370 GCA_903798375.1 Fraxinus sp. D2006-0159 | reverse complement strand
GGGTAAGAGAGAGAGAGAGAGAGAGAGAGAGAGAGAGAGAGAGAGAGAGAGAACGTATTTTCATTTTCTAATTTTTGAAAATCATTTTTCAAAATATCAAAAAGAACACATTTTCAAAAATCTCAAAATGGACACTCAAAACTCAAAACACAAAACACAAAATGAATTCAAAACTCAAACACAAATAGAACAACACCTACTTTTTGAAGATTGTGCGATTTAAAAAAAAAATGTATGAGAAAATGTAAAAATTGATTTTGAAAAATTAATTTTAAATAAGTGCTTAAAATAGTTCTGAGAGAGCAGACATAAAAGAAAGGGGCGTAGACTTGTGAGCCAAAACCGAAAAAGCTCTCTCTTCGCATCAGTGCCTCCGTTCTCATCTCTGTCTGCCAAAGCATGGTAATCTCTATTTTTTTTTTCTCTATGAATGTATATATTCTAATTTTTAATGGATGGCGATCTACTACGAT
This sequence comes from Fraxinus sp. D2006-0159, assembly GCA_903798375.1. Classification (NCBI taxonomy): domain Eukaryota; kingdom Viridiplantae; phylum Streptophyta; class Magnoliopsida; order Lamiales; family Oleaceae; genus Fraxinus; species Fraxinus sp. D2006-0159. Next base: position 10,897 of record CAIGRQ010204717.1, on the reverse strand, counting down.
TTCATTTCTTACGAACTTGATTCTGTAAATTCAATTTTAGAAGATAAAAAAAATACGGCATGATTATTTTTGGTTGAGAAAATTAGAAATTGCGGGTTTATTTCGAAAGCTGGCAATTACAAATAATAAATGAATCTCGTGATTAAGCCTAATTAATTTTTGTCTCCCTATTTGAATGCCGATAGATTGTCTAAAAGGATCTTTAAGGATTTTCATGGTTCAATAATTGATAGATCATCAAACTTTGTCGCTTTCTATATGTACATTACGTTTATGTGCATATATTCAGACGTAGATACGTGATTCAGTACTGTTGGGGGATGGGTGGGGATTTAGATGTTAAATAAAAGGAATAGAGAAACTGAAAATGTTAAGTGTAGGTAAAATTCGAACTTGAATATTTGTGTGCAAAAGTTTTTTTTATTGTAAATGGAAATATTTCTCGCACAACTTACTTTGTTGGTAGCACTGAGTCTGAGTGAAATGTACTGTAATTTTAAGTTTATAACCACATCAATTTTATTTAAACAGTCTGAATTAATGACCCTTTGAGGCTCATATCTAATATCCGTAAATTGTAAAGAAAAATAAGCAATATCAGTTATGTATAAGGTGCAGAAGGGAAGCAAATTAATCAGACAGACAGTTCAGTCCGTCTCTGGATTAATTGAAAAGTTTTGCTGATATCAAGTTTCAGTGGGGCAGTTAAATCCTGTCTGTGGTCATGTTTTAGAAGAGTAACTGTGGGATTGTAAGGTTGGCTCACAATAATACTGTTCAATGCATCTTTGAAATTCTACTGCACAACAAAAGGTTTCATTGCTCCAGTTCATGTGTAGTTCATTTATTGTGGTATGGTTGTGCAGGTGTATATACTCATGTAATTTGCATATTCTGTTTGGATTGTCAAACAGTAGAGTTTAGAGTTATAATTCTGTCCGTGTTCTCATCCATATACTATCTGACCCTTTGTAATCTTTCGTATATTTTCATTAGGTGCGCTTACAACCTGATCCCTTCCTCAATGAACTCACTAACATGTTTGAGCGGACTAGTGAAAAGGGCTCTGTTTGGGTTACACTCAAGCACTGTAATTTCCCTCTATTAACTTTCTAAATGGTTTTTAACCGCTTGATGAATCCCCTCTTGATAAGAAAATGATCAGACAGAATGCTGTTGGGTTGAATATTATTCAAAATCTTGATTGTGCCTTTTTTAATCACTTGCAGCTTCAGATAAGTCTAAGGTACAGAGGAATAAGTTGAAGGCATCTGGGGAAAAGATTGAGTACAGATGCCTCGTTCGAGCAACCGATGGCAAGAAGACCATATCCACTCTGGTAAGTATTCCAGCATTTATTTTCTTAATGCTTTCTGAATTGAATTGGTTTGTAAAGCTCTCCTTCCCCACCCCCAGGGTTTTTAGGACATCTTCTATTCATGCTAGTGGGGAGTATCTCATGCTGACATTCTTTAAGCTCTATTTCATTTAAGCTATGATGCACCCACACGGTTACGCGGTGTCGGACATGCCGACTTGCTATTTTTTAAAAAAGTGCTGAAACGGCATGCCATCAACACAATGATTAAATTCTTTAAAATTCTTCATTTATATATTATAAATTTAGTTTTATATTTGTTACTGATTTTCTTGTTGAAATCTTTTAAATAAGAGTACCTATTTTTTGAGCATGTTTGGTAGAGATTAAAATCGGATTAAAATTGAAAAACTAGCTGTTATTGTTGACTTTTATTAGACGAGTGTGACCAATAAAGGCCATATTTTCAATTTTAATCGGATTTTAATGGTTACCAAACAAGCTCTTTATTTAATAATAACTTTGAGTTAAAAATATATATGGATAAGGAAAGAAAAAATGATCATGGTAGAGTGTCCGAGGAGTGTTGTGTCGTATCCGGACATGGACATGCATATGTTGTGCAATTATGTTTCATATTATTAGGGGTGGAACATTATTATGCTATAGTTTTTAATTAGAAGTTCCCTTCATATTGTATTTATTTCATGTGCTAGTATTTTCTTATTCTGGCAAATTTGGGTTAGTTTGAGGAATTCTACACAATTGTTGTTCTCATAGGCTACGTCGGTTGAGCCATCATTTCTTTCAGTTCCACCTAGACAAGATTTAGGGAGAGGAGTGTATTAGTTGTGGGATTTGATGGATAAAGAAAGAAATGTGGACAACTAGTGGCATTCATGCCCAAAGCCTTCTTGCACTTAACCCAAGTTTTAAGATTTTAATTTGAAATGCGGAAATGAGGGTTCTAAGATATATGTGTGATCATGTTATAATGGATAAGATAAGAAATATGAAAATATGTCACCAAATGCACGTGGAATCATGAGAATAAATTAAGAGAATGCCAGTTTAGGTGGTTGAGACTGTGTTTTGTAGATCTAAAGATATTCTCATTAATAAGACTGAAATTGTCTCGGTAGAAGAAGTCAAAAGGAGGGGTAGCATGTTTTAGTTGCAAATGATCTACAACTAAATCGTTATAATATAATAATGTTGGAACAAGAAAAATTATTACTTTAGAGGGGATATTTTTATCTGATAGATTACAAAGTCATTTCTAGTCAGCACTAAAAAAGTGATTTATGTCGAGCACCTCTTCAATTATCCTAATGAAAATAATATGATGATTGAATAACCAACTAACGAAGATATTATTCAAGAGCTATGGAATATGGCTATTGATGAAGATCATGATTTAAACGATAGCTATGTTTTACCAATTGTTTGTTGAAAATAAGTCTTTCAAATATCGTAAACTTAAATAATGTCTAAAAATGAGAAAAGTAAACCAAATATGCTATATACATTGCAAAAAATTAAGGATGAAGTTGAGTTCAGTTTGAGTACAAAGAAAAAGCAAACAACTTTAGATGCATATTTTCAGAACAAATGGAATTGAAAAAATATGAGTTCAAGTGAAAAATTTCTTAATATGTCTTAAAATTTACGTATTTAATCAATTATTAATTGCATTTTTGTTGGGCCTAAAGGATTTTAAATAAAATTATTATGTTATGCATTTAGTGATTTTATTAATTAAATTATACATGCTTGAGTCAGAATCGAGAAATTTTTGTAGTTGCTTTAGATCTTCCAGCAGTTCTAGCGTGAATCAAATGAAGCGGTGGATAAAGATTCATTAGCCAGACTCTATATTGTGAAAATGGCTTAGTTTGTTGTTGCTGATGTAATGATAGTTTGTGACAAAACTACATCCACTTTCTAATCATGCATCTGTAATTAGTCTGTTCTACTACTCTACATGGCATTACAGTGGTAAGATGTATGCGTTGATTATCTGTTGGGTTTTTTACTTTTGAGAAGATCGAATAAACTTCTCTGCGAATAGGGAGGAGCAAGCAGAAAGATCATGAAGGAATTCACTGGTTGAGCTTCAGACAGGATAGGAAGAGCTTTGATGGTATTTAAATAGTATTTTATGAATCTGGAGGTGTGAGAAGTACACAAACTTCTTACCCTGAACACAGACTAGGCAGGACTATCCTTTAGTGATATTAATCAATCACACTGCTCTCTGCTAGAGTTGTCACAAGAATGCCTTAGCAATCAAACAGAGATGGTCAATAATTCATGATGCATAACTGCAGAAGCTGAGGCATAAAGAGAGACTTTTTTCTGTAGGGCATCTTGTCGTGTTCGTTTAAAGTATATTAATGGTTTTAAGGTTCTGAGTTCATCGAACTAGGGAAAAATTATACACGGTGTATGTACTACAAGTTGAAAAATATGCCAGGGAAATTATGAGTCCTTTCCTTTTGGAAAAATATACCTTTTCGCTCTAAATGCCACCTACCAAGTTCTGGATTTCAATTTATAAGAATTTCTTTATTCTGAGAGAGACGATTTTCTCTCATTAGTTCTGTTATAAAATTTTGAATTATCTTGCTTAAGATTATTAGACAACTGGGTTTTTGTTCTTTTGAAGCCAAACAGATTTATTTATGCATCTGATACATGAAAAGTGTAGAATGTTTTGATACACCATTATTTCCTTTAGAAATGTTACCTTCTCTAATCCTACTTTTGGAACTAGCAAACTGTGCTGCTTACCATTTAGGATGCTTTAAAGATGTTATATGTAGATTGACGAATGGAGAAAATTATACACGTGGCTTAAAAATGATACAAGAGGAATGATGTCTTGTTTATGACTACTGGATTATAGTAGTGGTTTCGCTATTGGGCGATGATAGAAATTGGTGTCTGTGGCCAGAGGATAGCACTTATACAATATGACATGTTGCTGGTACAATATGACCAAAGTGTTGAAGTACCATAGCCAGGAAATCAAATGCCTATCCCCAGATTATACAAACCCATTGTGTTTATTTTATTTTTTTATTATTTTCTTGTAATGGACTATTTTTACAAAATGTTGGTGAATTTCTGTTTTACATTTTATATTTCTTGCATGCCAAATGTATAACAGTCTTCGTAGATTCTACATATTCACTAATCACTTGTAACATTGCTCTGTTTTTAGTTGACAACGTAATTGATTTTCATGGCGATCCTGTCATTTCTATATCCGTTTACTTCTCAGGACACATGATGCTATGTAATTTGTGTCATACATCAAGTGCATGTAGAATTTATTTCATACATCAAGTGCATCTACATGCACACCTACGTTGATTTATGTTTTGTTTACTGTATCCATATTGTTTGCAACAATTAGGAGGTAATTACTTTCTGGAACTGCTATGTGATTCCCTCGACCTGATTAGCATGTCTTTATTTGATTTGATAACAGGTCGGTCCGAAAGATCAGCAACGCTTTCAAGCTAGCTATGCAACTATCTTGAAAGCTCGGATGACTGCATTAAAGAAGAGGGAGAGGAAAGACAAGAGAAAGACAGCAGATTCCGATAAGAAAGAGGATTCAAAAATTCGTTCTACAGCTTCTAAGACTACAAATTGAACTAGATTCCCTTGTGTAGTTCTTATAGTCTTGTTTCTTTCAATTAGCCGTAGATTTGTATGATCTTTACATTTTGTAGTTGATTCTACAATTGTTTTGTAACTTCGAGTTGGCCAAAAAGATTTTGTTGACTTTAGATAATGAACATTTGGTTGAAAGATAAAGAAATCCATTTTCTTTTGTTCCTCCAAATATTTTGACCAATTTTTTTATTTCGTATTCGTATATGCATTCGCATATCTAATATGGTTGAACCAAATGCAGGACCTGATGTAGTGCCATAACCCCTGCTTATTCTTTAGTTCTTGTATGGTAGATATGTTGTACAGGTCGAAGATCCACGGGATACCAAGATTGCAGTATACATGATTGTATTCTGCATCAACTTTTTTATGTGAAAAAGTTGTTATAATTTGAGTTTTGATTGAAAGTTTTACCATATAATTGGAGTTGGGAATACTGTGTTGCATTTCAACTGTAACTCTTGTGCATATTTTGCGAGCAAATAAGTGAGGCAGAATCACAATTTTTTTCATTTCTCACAACCCTCGATCAAAAAATTGACAGAACTCCAGCTAGATTTCCCGAATTATACCAATGATACATGGAAAGAAATTTGTAGTTTAAAGAATGAAGTAATGGAAATCTACAATACATAGGCATAGTGAACCTCTTCTAATGTGAAGGTCGAAGATGGATGAAAGTTGAGTGGTGATGTTTACTCTTCATCGTCTTCAAGGCCGGGTACGTACTCCAAACTAACATCGAATATAACTGGACTATATGCAGCCACTCGTGGCCTTCCCGGAGCTGATGTGAGGCCTTTTGGAAAAGCTAACTGATCAAACAGAAAGAAGGGCGTGAAACTTTTTGTTAGTGACAATAGAATTCCACATTTCCTCTCCATTTACTCGTCAACAATGTCTTTTTAAGTAATTTTTTTTGCCCAATACATTTCTACTTGATAAAATTTCTTCATTATTTTAAGTTTGAAAACTTACTTTTCTAGAAACAACTTACCAAAAAAGTATTTTCACCTTTTCTTAAGATTAGCCAAACATGCTCCAAAATGGTTTAAGCTCAGCCAAGAGAACAGAATGATATTGGCAACTTATGCACAGGAGCATGTCAACACTAAGCCCCTGTTTGATGGGCATTATTTTTGAGAAAATTGAGTTTTGAGTAGTGATTTTTTGGAGAATGTATGATTAAAAAGTAGGGAAAAATTTTGAGTTTACTAACAAAATTTTTTATTATGTAAATGAGTACAAGAATGAAAGAATTTTGAGATAATGATTGTTAAACAGGGGCTAAAAAAGGATCATGTGAACCTACCGTGGAGCCATTGGCATCCCCCATATATAAAAATGTGAGAAAAAAACTGTAGGAGAATCATTTTAGTCTAACTCTACACGAATATGATATAGAACTGGATTGACAGCTTAACCGTCAAACCTGATTAGGGAACCAAAGCATCGAAGATAGCTGGACCATTGTGTTAACCTCAATATTGGCCATTCTAGGTACATGGTCAATCTTATACAGGGAGTATAAGTTCCCAGTTTTTTATAGCAGTATTAAGGGCGTGTTCGGTAGAGATTAAAATCGGATTAAAATTGAAAAATTAGCCGTTATTGTTGGCTTTTATTAGACGAGTGGGACCCAATGATGGTTATATTTTCAATTTTAATTGAATTTTAAGTACGACCGAACATGCCCTAAGTATTAACTTATAGAAGACATTTTGATCAATTATGATTATTTTACCATTTAATTTTCTCTCTGAGCAAAGATTATGAGAAAACGAGAAAAAGTTTAACAATGAAAAAGCAAAATAGAACACCTTGAGAATTGATAAATCCAATTCATCAAATCAATAACATTTTGATTAAAACATATTGTGAAACCTTTTATAGGCCAAATTTTTTATACTTCAAGCACCATACTCAATGATATAGGGATATTATTATGTCTGGTTTTTTCCTTTTGGAAAAGACTTGGTAAGGTATATATATCTAGGTTCCTTAGAATCTTGATGAATATGCTAAAGTGTGATTATCAAATTTTAATTTCATGCAAGAAACCCCTATACATTTGAGTGGATAAACATACATAATTATAGCTGAAGCACTTACTGGTCCCGGAATGTAGAGTCGACGTTTTCCTCCGACTTTCATGCTCAGGACCCCTTCATCCAGTCCCTTGATCACCTATTCTAGTCATTTTAGTTTAGATCATTCATTAAGTTGAAAATCATCAAAAATGACAAATAGATGCCAACAGAAAATTTATGCTTAATCTTAGTTTTTCACACAGAAGATCTGGGTATTTCAAAGCATATTACTTTCCATTGCAGATTAATTGTTTGAGCCCTTTCAGATTCATTAATTTGAAAACACAACCAAACAGCACCATCAGTCGTCTGGGGAAATTCTTTGATCTCCCTTTAAAAAATATAAATAACATCAAAGGCACATGAGTTGGGAAAGATCGTGGAGACAGATATATGTAGTAGCAGAAAAGAAATAAAAGAAAGCAGCAGAGTGCATTCCTGAATAATAAAACATTTTCAGTTGTAGCTGATATTTACATCCTTATAGAACACAATTTTGCAGCTATATTATCTCGAAATTCTAGATTCAGCTGGGACACTTTTGTAGAGCTTACCTGACCAGAGCCAACGCGGAAAATGTAAAGCTGGCCTTTCTCCAGTGAACTGTGAAATTGTAAAGGAAAAGAAAAATAGATTTCAGGATAGGAGGAATCAGGATCACATATAACATCTAAATCCATATGGGTGGTGTGTGTCTATAAGTGTAATTTGTTCAATATTGAATTTATTATATGTGGATCTACACGTCCAAATAATTGTTTTCTTTTATCTCGTGACATGTTATCTCTATATAGATTAGTGTTAATAGCTCCTCAAAAGACAAAACTCAACATTTTTGCGTATTACAAAAAAAGATAGAAGAGTTCTCCTTGTAGGGAATTCCAAAATGGAAAAGAGAACAAATGGATAATAAATTTCCAAAGAGTTGTTGTAGGATGCAACAAAAAAGAACGAGACTTGAGAAGAAAGAGGAAGATAAGGAGGAAGAGAGAAGATAGGGGAGAGAATTCAGTGGGAGAAAACAATGCGCTTGTTGTCTAAGGGGGTGTATTCAATTGGGACTTTTGAAGAACTTTTTTTAAGGGGAGTGTATTCAATTGAGACTTTTAATGACATTTTGGAATTTAAAAAATTTAGGGGTATTCAATGTAGACTTTTGAAGACTCTCTAAAAGTATTGGTGTATTCAATTAGGACTTTTAGAAACTTTTAAAGTCTTTAGCACTAAAAGTTTCTAAAATCCAAATTGAATACACCAACACTTTTAGAGAGCCTCCGAAGGTCTACATTGAATGCCCCTAAACTTTTTAAATCCCAAAAAGTCATTAAAAATCTCAATTGAATACACACCCCAAGTAAACCTAATTTGAGAAGGAAATAAAATCTAAAAATTTAAGTCAAACTAGAAAATCTAAAAAACAAAACCCTAATTCTACTCAAAAACTACAATAAACTAAAGAAGCTAATCTAAATTAAACTATCATTCTCCCTAATCTACTAAGGATATTCTTACCTTCATTCCCCATGAGTAGCACTATCGCAAAATATTACAGTGGATATAAGATGTGTAAGATCATTACCTGTCAAATATTTGTCCAGAGGGAACCATGGCAACATAATTAGCGGCAACCTGTTAAAGTTGGATACGAAATGTATTATGGAGGATAAAGAACATTCTTCCGTTAGGTTGCATTTATAAGGAACAGGAAAGGAAATCAAAATGGGGAAAAATGATTCCCCTAACTTCTTCTTCCTATACTCACATTTAGAGATTTTTGGCACATAGATGACCATCATGAAATTTGATAGGAAAATACACAACACTTTGTAGTATGATGTAATAAGGAGAGTACTCGTCTCTCATATTATAACCAAAGATATTTGCTCTCAAAACTTTTTTATATTGGGAAAAAGGAAGACCTGGATAATAATAATTCCTTCTAAAGCCCCTGTTTGGTACACATTAAAATTTTTATTCTCAATCTTCTACTCATTTTCAACCACACATTTTTCAATAAAATAATATTTTCATCGCATCAATAACTTTTTCTTCTTTTTCAAGCACGCATTCTCCATCAATCTGCTATTCCAGAATACATTCTTCCAAAATAATGTGGCTCAAACACACCCAAAATTTCAAGTTAATAAGAGCCTATAACACTGAATTACAATTTCCCTAAGAGTTTAAAGCCTGTTATGATGCTAAACCTTATGTGAGGAACCAAAAGGACCCCTTATTCTACTTAATATTAAGCCTACTCAAATGATTCAGATTGCAATTTTCGCTCTAAATAATCCAATAACAACAATTGTAATTGACAGACTTTACAGTTCTATCTAGCTGAGAAACTATTACTGAATAATCTTAGGTGGAAAACAACCACTCTCTTTATCAACACACAACATTGTATTGCAAAAATATTTTAAGGACAGAACTAAGAGCTGCTTGGAATTATCAATACATGGAAAAGCAAAATCATATTAAGGAGGTGTGTGAGTGGAGGCTCATCTGGAATTTAAAATGAAGACAATAAATAAGACATAAAAGACTGGTGACAGATGAACCAGTTGATTTGAGCATTTGGCGAAAAATGGTAATTTCTTTTGATTATCAAAAATTTATATCAGCTAGACTAGGGGCCAATGTGCACTGAGAGTAAATTACTTTTTTCAAAAGTTGTCCAGCATGACACTTGTAAAAATGCTGACAGGAAAACAAATTGTTTGTAATGCTGTTTCAAGTATCAGTTATAACATACTGTAAGCATAATGCATTATATCCTACCAATGCTTCCATTCTATGAACTACCTACATTTGATTTCTCTTATCTGGAGGACGGAATTAGAAAGGAATGATAAGTGGATCCACTGAACGTATATGTGTTATTGTGTGCATGTGGGTGTAGGTGTGTATAGACACGTAAACAAATATTACAGTTATAAGAGAACAAACATTTTCAGTTTATTAGGAATATACCTGAAATCCAACAGGAGGGCTTGGTCCTCTACCAACTTTGATTTCCTTGTACTGCAAGCCAGACTCAGTAGTTACCATAGGTACCTTCAGTGATAGAAAATTTCAGATATTAGCCTAACGGATTGTTTTCAGATCAACTAACTCTAGGGGTAAATTTCTTTTATATAATTTTTCACAGCATGAAGATGCTTTAAGATTGTTTTAACCATTAAAAAAAAGAGAGGAAGGATTCAACATTCACTAGACCGCCTCGGACGGACTGAATAATTTTCTAGATTGGAATTCTTTATTCTCTCTTCGCGGCAAAATGGTTCTCAATAGGTTAAATACTTGAGTAGAATAATACATCATTGTGTTCTGATCCAGTTAGACCAAGAGAGGTCCTGGAAAACTATGGATCGACGATCTTCATCCTAAATTATCCAAAATATAAAGTCCTCTTCTATCATAGATTTTAGTAGAATGGAAGGTTTGAGACCTTTCTTGGTTTCAAAAACTCATTAACTAATCCATATTGTGTTCTAATCCAGTTCTACCAAGAGAGGTCCATGAAAACTATGGACCGACGATCTTCGCCTAAAATGTGCAAAATTCCTGGCTTTGAAACTTGTTAAACAATTCAAAGAAAAGAAATAGAAAAAAGAGAGGCTAGAGTTTTATTAATTAGGCATAATGAAAAGTGAATACAAAACCTAAATATAAAGAGACTATATATAGTCTAAAATAAAGGAAACTAAAAGACCATTCTACTCTTAATAAATAATAAAACAAAATAAGATTATATTTGTTAATATCCCCCTTAAACTCACGATACTTAGCATCGAGA
>CAIGRQ010204654.1:0-10268 GCA_903798375.1 Fraxinus sp. D2006-0159 | reverse complement strand
TTCAACTCCTATTCCGGATCGTCTTTTGATTATTTGCAACTTAGATCCCGAACTTTGATTTTCTTCACTTTTTATTCTTTTTCGCCCATTTTCGCACACTTTTCATTCCATCCAGCAATATAATCCTACAAACACAAATTATATCGAATTAAGCCATATTTCAACATATCTATCGACAATAGTCCATGTTTTGCTGCATAATTAAGTGCACAAAATGCACTTATCGGCTGCAAGTTAAATATAAAGGTTTGGGATTACGGGCGTAAAAATGAAAGGTTAGGGTATAATCTGCAACAAAATGAAAGGTTTGGGACCTCCGCTGCAATTTTTCCTTTATTTTTTTACCTACAAAGAATGACATACACTTTTCTTAATTTTGATTAATATAAAAACTTATTTACTTATAAGTAAAAATTACTCACTTTTTTTATAAAAGTAAGCTTAAAAAGTAAAGTTACTTCTAGTTGGCATAACTTACTTTTCTTAATTTAAGTAAAAAATTAAAAGAAACTATTACCTACTTATTTATTAAATGTGATGCATCAAAAAATTATTATTTATAAAATTGATTTATTTATTTAAAAGTAAATTTAAGTATTGTTTGTTGGGAATTGAGACCAAACAATAGGTGTGATGATTGAGTATGATTTTTTCAAGTGCAATGAAAGCATGTAGAGTCATGAACTTTGGATGGGTGTGTTCCAAATCACCAGATCCTGTTCCAATATGAAGAGTGTGATCTAATGATCCAAATGAATTTGTACAAAAAAAAAAAANCATTGAAATCTATAATATATCCTTTTAATTCCATTTTCTTTACTTTTAAATCAAATCGAAAATAACTGAATCTTAAATTACAACTCTCTCCTAAAATTTTGTCAAAATAATTTTCATTTTTTTAATTAGTTTTAGTTTTCGATATCATCCTGCCAAGAAGAGTACGGTCAAACTTTAGGTCGCCCACCTAAATTATTGTGTTACATTAATTTTATAAAGAATATTTTATTTTGAGAGATAGACATCCATAAAAGAAATAAATTAACAAACAGAAAGACTAAATTTATCTGATTTAATTAAGCACCACATAATATATTGAAACACCATTTTAATTTCTAGGCTGCTCCATAGTTTAACACAAAGCAGATACTTATAAATGTTAGATCGTAATAGAACTAAAGTATTCGCTAATCCTTCCTCCTGAAAAACTAAATGGCAAGAAACAAATTAATGAAAAGAAAGACTACAACTTGTCTGATTTAATCCAGTAGCATATAACACTACTAAGATTTTTTGTGTGGCTCCAAGTTGTTATTTGAAGACTTTAGTAACTGGTTCTCCTAGGGAGTTTTTATTGGCAAACAAATTAATAATTTGATAACTTTTTTGAATTCCCCCTTTAGGAAGTTCATTTCTTCACCTGGACCAATGCCCAATAACACTCTCACCAGTATCTCAAATGAACGGGATTTTGAAAATCTTCTGAAGTTGGAATTATATGTTATAATGTAGAACGAGTAGATTTACTTTGTTGGCAAACTTCATGCTTACTTCCAATTCTTACTCTACATTCGAAAGTTGGAAATTTTTCGTGTTCCCGTTTCTTCTTTTCTTGTCTTTCTTTTTTTATAAACATTTTAATTTGTCATAAACTCAGCGAACCAACTCAAATTACAAAAGGCAAACATAAAGTTATCCCACCTTCCCCCACCTAAATAATACTCAAATATGCAGTGAAGATAACTTTCCAGTTCTAGAACTACAAAACAAATTTTATTTTTACGGACAAAGGGTCATTTTTGAATTGTTGAAATTTCTTCCTATACATCCAAAAAAACAAAGAAGTTGATGATGATGAAAAAGAAGAAGAAGACGAAGATGAGTATAAATTCTCACAGAGACTTGCGTTTGTCCATGAAGCTGACAGGTTTTGAGGTGTAATCACATGCTATGAATTCAAGAGTTTCCCCTATAAAAGGCCAGCCTGAACTCCCTCATGGAACTTCATTTTTCTTTTCTTTTAGCCAGTATTTTTCAAGAACCATGAAACAACTGATAAAACCAGTATTATTCCCATCAAAACCCAACTTCTTGAAGATTTCAATTCCATTTTCTCAAAGAAAATTCTCAAGATAACTAGCAGGTATATGGGGTTTGAGACCTACACTGCACATATGCAGTTGTATCGATAAGGATCATAACTCTTCGAAAGCACAACAATAGCGTTAGATTTATCATTCTGCAAGAATTATTTCCGAATTAATAAGAAGGAAGATCAAATTATTTGATACTATTTTTCAAAAAACAGTTATCCAAAGCCAGCAAATTGCTTTTACACCTTCAAGTAAAGCCAACAAGGAGATTTAGGCAAAAATAGCATAAAGGAAAACTGAAGAATGGTTGTGTACGAGAGTGCACTCCATGGACCACGGAGAGTGCACCTCTCCGTGGTTCATGGAGAGTGCACTTCGTGGTGCATTCTCCGTGCACCACGGAGATCCTCTCCATTGTGCACGGAGATCCTAACCTCCTATGCAAGGTCTCTCCATGCCTCACGGAGTAAGCTTTCCGTGTGGTGTATGAGTTGGAATTTCAACCTATTTGCACAATCCAGATTTTTCTTCAGATTTGAGCGATCTCAACTAAAATGGCTATATCTTTGAAACTGTAACTCGGAATTGCGCAAGGTCAATTTCATTGGATTCGAGGTTTGGCTTCTGCTTATTTGTCTTTGAGTTTACAATAACTAAGAAAGACATGAGTTCATCTATAATGATGGAAAATGATGTCCATTCAATTTATTATGAGCTTGAACAAAATTAAATATGCTAATTCAAAATTGCATTGCTTGAAGACAACCATCAATAATAGAATAAAATAGAATAAAAACTAAATAAACATTGTCGATGAGATATATTTGATCACTAAATCATGACTATTCACATTGGAAAAACTATATCAACAGCTCTCCCCTACCTCAAAAATGGCTACATTCTTCATTTTACCATGTTAAATCAGGCCATGGAATAAACCATATTTTGTTTCAATGAATTATTTGAAAACTTTACACTTATTTCTCACTGATGAAACCTATTTGTTGCATACATTTCAAAGGTAAATTGACGTAAGCTTTCTTTCGACAAACTTCCCAGTGCAGTCGCAGAACTACAAAGATGTGTTCAAAACATGAATGTCACTCATACATGGATTGTTGAAGACAACTTGCATTTAGTAATCTCAAATCCTCGAGCCATCTCTCAAAACATATTTTGTAGCTCCTCAATACTTTGTCTTGCTCTGCAAACAGAAATATGAGATTAGTTACAGCTCAAAAAAGGAAATTTATATGAACCCATAAAATAAACTGAGGCTTTAACACTTATTAGTCTATAATGAAGCTAAATATTTAAAAAAAAAATGCAAACCGACACTCCCATGAGATTAGTGTAATCTTGAAATTGAAAAAAATGGAAGTCGTAAGAAAAACAAAGATGAAAGTATATTTTGTACTGGGATTTGATCCTTTGGTCCAAAATCACAAATAAAAAATCCCAATTGAAAACCTTGAAATATTAACAACACCAAATCATTTTAGATAGAAATCTTCAATATCTTCCGATCGATAAGGCTGCTCAAACTAAAAAGAAAAGAACAAATATCAAATAATATTACCAAAACAATACGGAACTTTCCCGATGAAGGTCGTTTTGTGCAGAGAAAGAGTGGGAAGTTAACAAACACAAAAGTTAACAAACCAGTTGAAAAGAGGTCAAATGTGAAAACTAATGTGACAAAAATGAATAGTGAATCAAGGAGAGGGATTAAACTATCATTTTTATTGTAGAAGAACAAAATTATAAAGACATATAATGTCTAGATCATTATCAAGAGACACAATATAAACCGCAATCATCTGTATTCAGTTTCCCTCTGGTAGCCTGGCATCAATATTGTACCCACAACAATATCACCAGTTCCTCTTGGACTCGTGTTCAGTTTTCAAATGAAATTCTGCACCAGTTCATCATTATAAGAATCACATATTAGATGTACAATTCTTAACTTTAACATTCAGTAAAACTGATATGAACATATATGCAGCATGAGGAAAAGATCATTTATGACAATCACTGTAAACAAATCATGAGCATATGCCAAAGTGCAATTTCATAGTCACAATGCCAAAGTGTAAGTGAAAATATAGTAACGAAATATATAAGCAATTGAATGGAAATTGCTAGATATGGAACTCAATATAGAACACAACTTTAATTATAAGTTACTTACAAAGATAAGTGAATATATACCTATGAAAAGATTGTATTTCTATGGATGTATAAATGAAAGAATTTCCTTGTACACAACATTCTTACTACATGTGTTATGTAAGTTGTCCGTGTTTGATGGTTTCAGTAAAACTTTCAAAGATGTGCTTGTTTTTGCTCTCGATAATGCCACATATAGTTGTCTATGACAGAAGATAGGTTTTGGAAGATATAAACCAACAAAATCCAAGGTTTGACCTTGTGCTTTATTTATTGTCATTGCAAAGCAAAGCTTAATTGGAAATTGAGTCCTCTTAAATTGAATTGAATTTCGATCATTATGAAGAGGTGTAAAAGGGATCCTTGGTAAGAATACATATTTGCCACGATATTCACCAGTTGTGATTTTAGCCAGAATTACGTTTTTCTCAAATTTTCAACAAGTAAGGCGAGTTCCGTTGCATAAACCGTTAGAAGGATTGATATTCCGCAATTGCATTATTGGACAATTTACCTTAAGTTTCAATTCATGTTGTGGAATACCATTTGGTGTCAAACTATTCAAAAAATCTTCCTAAAAGCTCTGTTCTGACCTGTCAATTGCTTCATCAAAACTATAGTATGTGAAAATGTCAACAAGAATTTGGTTGAGCAAAATTTTGTTAATATAGTCAACATATTCATTTGTAGGTGTAAGAATAACTCTATTTACCATGTCATGTAAATTATCAGCATATGCTTTTATATTTGGAAAAACGTGATGTATTAAATTTTTTAGAGATGTTGTTTCATCTTGAAATGGCAAAATTATATTGTTTGAAAGTTGAAGGCAATTACAAATATGTAATCACAAAACGCATGATCTAATTTTGTTCTCATATTCTAAACCAAAGGTAGTTGTGTATACAAAGGCCATAGGTTTGAGAAAACTAAGCTAGCCTTCATCATATCTTCTTTTTTCCCCCTTAGTACTACCGGTAGAACTTGTCGAAAATCTCCTCCAAGAACAACCACTTTCCTACCAAAAGGCAAGTTACTATCAGTAACGTCTTTAATCATTTTGTCTACACCTTCAACAGTACGACGATTTACCAGGGGTGCTTCATCCCAAATTATTAACTTGCACATTTTTAACATAGATCACAAAGTTGATTGCTTGCTAACAGAGCAACTAACTTCACCAACTGTTTTCAAATGAATTTTAAATCTCGAATGAGCTGTTCAACCTCTAGGTAAAAAAGATGCAGGTACTCCAAAGGATGATGTTGCCAAAGCAATTAAATTTTGAGACCTCACACCAATTAGCAATGCTTTGTACAAAAAAGTCTTGCATATCCTCCCTGAACCATCAATGAAGAAAGAACCATTTGATTTAGTTTTTACTTTTTCCATAATCGTATCATATGCAATTTGTTGTTCTTTATTTAACATTGCTGCACAAGTAAAGCCCCCTTCAATATCCAAATTCATTGTTTCCTCTGCAACCATTCGGGTCAATCTATCATCCTTATCTATATTTATAGAAAATGTCACTATTCCATAATCATTGATGTTTTTACCTAAGGGGTTCTAAAATCAAACTAATGTCTTCCAAAGCTTGTACTTTAGCAACTTGAACAGATATATATATTGATGTACATAATCATCAATCATATAGGCTTTAAATTTATCCCACAATAACTTTGGATGATCAGGATTGGAAAGCATAAGAAGTATAACAAAAAGACTCTTAAAGAACCAGACCTTTCGTACACAATAGTTTCGGATAGACATTCTTCACGATGATTGTCTTCTCTTATAAAACCATGCAAAAGTGCTACTTCTCGATATGTAGCATAAGTTACCCCATTCAAAGTTTTTAAATCATCTAATGATGTTGGCCATCTAATATGGTTAAGAAGAATGCGGAGGAAATATCGCTCTCCTTCACTTGGATTGGCAGTGACAATTCGTCCTATAACAAGTGGTTGTTTCTAGGAGTCCAACTTTTCTTATTTGCATTCCAAACAAAATGTGTTGAAAAATCTCTATACAACAGTGTTCGTGCAAATTCATTTGCTTCATTCACTCGAAATAATTCAGTTAACATTGTTCTCCTCATATTTTTATTTTTAATAATAGTAGATAAATTATCTTAATCATTGTATCTTACTTGTTGATGATCTTCAATATGAAGTTGTAAAGAATAAACGCTTGGACAAATTTCTGATAGATTAAAGGAAAAAATCCTCCACATAGTTTCAGGTGGAGATATCCATCTAGCAGATTGATAAGCACTTTATACATATTTGTACAAATATTTTATAGCCTTAATAGAAAAAAATACTTCAACGTTAATATGATAGTTAAATTTTGCACTTAAATAAGGATTATATGGGACGACCTATCAATTGTCCAACATATGACCTCTAACTTTAATACAAATACTACAATGTCTGTATAATGGATATGAGTTATCACCAAATATAGTAGTGTTATAATATTTCCTAGGATATTTATTCTTACATCCAGTATTTTTTTAGCATGCATACATTCTTTGGAAGAAGATTTTTACAAGGGCCGTGCATATTGTGTTTGACAATAATAGAATGAAGATGAGAGTATTTATTTTCATTCGGAATTTCACAAGTCACTATCATGTCAACTTGTTCGACACAAGAAATTTTATGGGCACAATTAAAAATCAACAACAGATGCGCATGAGGGAGCCCTCTTTTTTTTGAATTTAATCATGTATATATGAGCAACAACAAGGCCTAAGATATTATCTTTGCACAAATCATTTTTTAACTCTTCTAATTTTGCTCTAAATATACGTGCAATTAGATCTGGTCGATTTTGAACTTCATCATTGTGTTTTAGCTCTTGCCTAATTTCAGGTCAATTTGGGTTGCATGTTATAGTCAAAAATATATCAGGTTTCCCATAAAGTTAGACAATAGCCATCGCATCTAAGTATCACCTTAGCATATATCTAGGTCCACATGTAATGGATTGTGGTAAAATGAACTTCTTTCCAATCTTGTAGCTTCTTTCCAATCTTGTAGCCCCGTTTTTTCCCCTTTTGAACTCTATCAACAATACCTTGATAAAGTTCAGCACAAATTTGTTTCTGATTATTTCGAAAATAATCTAACCTGGCAATTTCAGTCTTAACGTACATATCTACAACATATTGTTGAAAAAGTCTACTTATATGAAGCACACAGACTTACCAGAAAGTCGAATTTGTAACTTATATGAATAGTATTCACGATAAGAAACATGTGATCGTTCCTTCATTCCATTAAGCACTGAATGAAGAAAAAGAAAACGAATTTTCATATTCATTAACAGTAATTATATTGAACATTTAGAAAATGTACGGAAAAGTATATTAACAAACCGCATCCTCTTTTCAATAATTTCAGTTGCAAAATTTATTTTGGTAGGAACCGCAATACAATTAGGCAAATTATGAGGCTAAACATTTACATTTTTGCATCTCTGTATGCCTTCATGCCAACCAGATTCTCCAAATGGAAAAATCAAAATGTATTGCAAAGGATCATAACAACCAAAATTATAATGAACACTATGTGAATCACCAGAATAGCCGTATATAATAATGTCACGAACATGAGTATTTGCATTTTCATCCTCCTCAACCCATACAGTAGCTACTTGAGAAGATGAATGAGTATTAAAAACTCTTTGATCAATTCCTGGGTCACATCTTATTTGTATGCGATGATCATCTAAATTCGTTTTATCACTTAAAGATCTAAAAAATCTATTATATGGATTTACTTTCAAAATTCCAATTAAAATACTTACAGTAGATTCAACTAAACTTTCTGAAAATTTCATATGATTTTCAAGTTCATTATCTGAGTCATAAAAATATAACTGCATATAAGAAGGTGTATTATTATCTGGCATAAGTTGATTTACGTAATGATATATTTGTCTTTGAACTCTAAATGTGTAAATGCCTCTGTATGCTTGGAAGAGTTCTTTATCATACTTTACACCAAATGAAGTAAACGCAAGATGGTTATTATATCTGCGTGAATTTTTTTTGAACTTCATACATCTAGGTTCTTTAGAAGTAAATAAATCATACAATTCAGTGGCGAATCAAGTATAGACAGTTTAACTTTACCATCAGAACAACAAAATAATTTACTTCCCCTACAGAATTTACGTGCATCATAATGTCTATAATAGCTACACGTCGGCAATACATATGCAGTCGTTGTTATATTCAACAAGTTAAAATTTCCTTGTAGTTGAGAACCAAAAAGATTTGTCGATTTTTGGTTTGAAGTAGAAGGCTCAGACTCGGAATGTATTATAGATTGATGCACATGGGTAACATCCAAATTATGATATTCAGATACCTTAGAATCATTTATTCCTTTACTACGATCAATGCGCACAGTTCGATTCCTCCTATCCGTCTGTCTTCGATTTTGTTGTTGACGAATGAACGCATTGTACAATTCACTTGTGCTTTCATGAATACTTTCAAGGTTACGAGAACCAAGCATTTGATTCGTAGATGCTTCCGAAGAATCCATAAGAAAAATAAAATGCTCGTACCTAATACTAAACTAACCACAAATACAACGACAAAGTAAACAACACATCAAGAGCATGCATTTGAATCGTGAACCAAAAATATATTTATTGGCCAAAAATTATAAATTTTTTAACATAATAAATTCTATACAGTAGTCCATACTTTTGCACGTAATCTCAAACTCTCTAAATTTAGTATCCGTATCCAATGGAACAAAACAAAAATATAAAGTCGTCTAACACACAGAATGAAAATAAAAAAATTTCTACCACAACAAGAAACATGACTCCTAAATTAATAAATATTCAACTCCCAAAATTGACAGTAAAAATCATAAATATGGACTTCTCCGACTATTCAATAATCGACCCGGAAAACCTACCCAAAAATATCAACACAGAAACAAAACATCCAAATATAAGTTCAAACTTAAAAAATTTGTGCGGAAAACCTAGACTTGCTTCCTTCTTGCTCGACCCATTATCTGTCAAACATAATGTTAGTTCCAAAGACACGACCATCACTTACTTGTGAATGAGTCGTTATTAAAATCTCACCCTTTAACTAATGACTTTTGCATTGGTAAAAGTGAAGTGCTTGTTTGGAAAAGCTTAAAAAGTTGATGTACAACTCAACAATTAATTTTAATCATACATTTCATGGCAATAGATTTTTCATGATTTCACACAAGATTTTCAGAAAAAAAAAAAAAAAAATCCATATAATTTTCAATTTCGCCCCCACAATAATTTTTTTTTGTGAATTTTGCCCTCACAACTCTACTCTTCTATCTCCACCTCAGTTTCATGGGATCCATAACTTTAATTAACTTGTATCAAAATCTACTAAAATTTTTATTAGAAGCTTCGTAAAACAACCCTGAAATATCTTGTACTAATCAAGAACAAGAAAAAGAAAGAACTTTGCGAGAGTGTAGCTTGCCAATTTGCCTTGCATGCATGACTAATGGAAGGAGGCGAAGTACAAAGCAAACGATAGAACCCTTCATCATTTTCTTCTTCTTAATTACGTAGTTGAGCTCGTTCAATCCAAAACTCAAAACTTGTTGAAGACGAATTGCTTATCGAACTAATAATATATATATAAAGTCCCGAACAGGGAAGATAAAAATGTATTGAAGCAAGTCACAGGCAAAAGTATGAGACATGAAAGGTCACATGAAAAAGAGAGATGTCACAGGGTTTGAACCTTATGAACGATGGTGATGAACTTCGCATTCACACTTTTAGGAAAAAAAGGTTGTAATGAACAAAGTTACTGATATCAACAGTGCCAGTGGTGGACCCAGCACCCGGTCGGGGGGCGACCGCGCGTGCTGGGCTCCATCGAAATTTTTTTTGGGAAGAGATTGGTTCGTCTTCTCCGGCTGGGGCAGTGGGGCTGCTGTTGCTAATTCTTTCTTTTACTTTTTTTTTTTTTTT
>CAIGRQ010204531.1:0-13281 GCA_903798375.1 Fraxinus sp. D2006-0159 | reverse complement strand
CAAAATGTGTGGATAAAAAGTGACTTGTTTTTATAAACGGTTTATAAAGATGAGCCAAACATAGGCTAAGTGGCATAATGGACATACGGACTGATGAGGCTAGTAGGTTCAACTATTTGATAAATGAAAAGGGACGTTACTTGTTTATAGAGCTTAACTGAGATACCTTACATCCTAATTGTGCTGTTGAGATGATGAACGTAACATTTATGCTTCATGGTATCAGGGCAGTCTCAACCTCCATGCCACCTTTCAGTATTTCTTGAAGTCACAGATTCACGAATTGCTAATGGTGATTGGAGTTGTTTTGTGAGCCATCGTCTATCTGTAGTGAACCAAAGGATGGAGGACAAGTCGGTCACAAAGGAATCTCAGAATCGATATTCCAAGGCCGCCAAAGACTGGGGTTGGCGCGAGTTCGTGACACTCACAAGTCTCTTTGATCAAGACTCTGGATATTTAGTCCAGGACACCGTTGTCTTCTCTGCTGAGGTTCTTATACTGAAGGAGACTTCCATAATGCAGGACTTCACTGATCAGAAAATTGAGTCAGGAAATATCAGTTCTCAGTCAGAGACTATTGGGAAAAGGAGTTCATTCACATGGAAGGTTGAGAACTTCTTGTCCTTCAAGGAAATAATGGAAACAAGGAAAATATTTAGTAAATTCTTTCAAGCTGGTGGATGTGAGCTTCGGATTGGTGGGTGGCATTTCCTAGATCTTGCCTTTTTAACATTGAAACTTTTGTAGCTTTTCTTGGTGTTCATTTGGATAACTGATTTTGAGTTTTTCATCAACTCCACCTTTGGTCTTGCAGGAGTTTACGAGTCCTTTGACACCATATGCATATACTTGGAGAGTGACCAATCAGCTAGCTGTGATCCCGAGAAGAATTTTTGGGTCAAATACAGAATGGCTATAGTGAATCAAAAAACTCCATCTAAAACTGTTTGGAAGGAGTCTTCTATATGCACTAAGACATGGAACAATTCTGTTCTCCAATTCATGAAGGTGTCTGATATGTTGGAATCTGATGCAGGATTTCTCGTACGCGATACAGTTGTATTTGTTTGCGAGATCCTGGACTGCTGTCCGTGGTTTGAGTTTGCAGACCTAGAGGTTAGCAATTCACCTATTTAGCATCATAATCTGCTACCTCCCCCTTACCCCCTAGGAAGAAAAAGAAAAATTGTTCCGAGTGCTCTACTGTTACATTCAGTGCTGTCCAATTTGTTCTACAATAGGATCTTAGCTAACAAAGTAAGAAAACCCACGCTTATAGAGATTTCCCAGGGAAGGTTTTGAAAGGCACATGTTTTTTGTGTCTCTTCTTTTCACGCAACAGAACTGTACATTTTTACCTTTAATTTAGGAAGATAAATTGTAGATCTTAATGGAAGGAGATAATGGCACAGATGCTTTGGCTTAGATGAGTTGCCGAAATCCTCTTGAACAATTGCTTTCTACCACTTCAACAATGCCACGTTGCATATAATATACATGCCATAATTCCACTTTTCTTCGGACACCGTGTTGGACGGAATTGTAGCACCAACATACCTACAAGAGAGAAAAATATTATTAGGTCCACATATTTGGTTTCTCTTTCATTTGTTATTTTTTGTTCTGTAGGGAAATAAATATCTGTAGACTGCAATTGATTTAATAATTACTGCCTGAATAATTGTGAATTCAACAAATGCATTCCTTATGCTTTGAATTATGATTTTTAATCAGAAAAGAAACAGAACACTGCCTCTTGAATCAACTATTAGTATATGATTCTGTTGCTTCATTTGCCTCTTTATATACTGGTAGCTGGAACAATTTATATATGTTTGTGTTTGCTCTGGTGCTTGTGTGAGGATGGGAGATAGGGAATGAACACATTGCTATCTGTGTGTAATTGTTAAAACAAGTGCACTTTCTTGTATCCTATTGTCATACAAGTCGTTGGATCTTTTCTAAAATGATCTTGGTAAAAAAATTGAAGTTGTGTCAGATGATTCCATGTGCCATGTGGAAATGTTTTTCTGCTTTCACTGAACACACGAAATTTCATTTGATTCTTTCATTAATGCTTATATTAGTTAATTGTCGATTCGTAAACCTTCAATTTGGGATCTTTAACTGTGCCTATTCTGATATTTGCATTTTTAATTTATTAGCTGCAACAATGCCTTCAAAATTTTGTAGAAAATTTATACACGCAAGTTTAAGCAAGATTTCTTGAATGAACCTAAAATGACCTCATTGAGCTTCCAGCTGCCCATTAGCCTTTGTACTTGTCACATCTTCATCTTTGACTTTGAGCACTGTATGAAGTTTTGAGACCATTTAAATCATTGGCATCTTTAAAACGATAATAATATTTAGAAGTTTTTTATGACTGTTAACATTCTATTTTAGAAGGTTGTTTTCTCTTAAGAAAACTTATCATATTCCCTTAACTGGCATTAGCAGTGCATATATTGATGCAAAATTCTGAAATGAGTGCCATTTCATAGTATTCTTGCTCACGATATTACCCCAAGTGCCCCGTATTTCTAACTTCTATTCATGTTTCCATATTAATCTCAATGTACTGGTGTTATATCCTGGACTTCCTTTTGTCAGGTTTTGGCTTCTGAAGATGACCAAGATGCTCCAACAACTGACCCGGATGAACTCATTGATTCTGATGATAGTGAAGGAATAAGTGGAGATGAGGAAGACATCTTCAGAAATCTTCTTTCTAGAGCAGGGTTTCACCTTACTTACGGAGATAATTCTTCTCAGCTGCAGGTCACATTGAGAGAGAAACTTCTCATGGATGCTGCTGGTTTTTTGACTGGTCTGCGTGTTTATCTCGATGATCCTGCAAAAGTTAAACGTTTACTTCTTCCTACAAAGATATCTGGAACTAATGATGGGAAGAAGATTAATAAGAATGACGAGTCTTCTCCCAGCCTGATGAATTTGCTAATGGGAGTAAAAGTTTTGCAACAAGCAATTATTGATTTACTTCTAGATATAATGGTTGAATGTTGCCAACCCTCGGAAGGAAGATCAAATGATGATTCTTCAGATGTGAGCTCCAAACCATACCCAGATGGCAGTGGAACAATTAGTCCTCTGGAAAGTGGTAGAGATGATGGAACTACAGAATCTGCCCAGCTTCCTGCACTTGAGAGATTAGATTCAGGAATCGATGAAACCATAAATGCATCTGCTGTACAAAGCTCAGATGTTAATGGACCTAATATATCCACTAAAGCGGATCCTGGACAGCCTACTTGTCCACCGGAAACATCTGCTACAGATTCTTTTGAAAATCCTTCCTTGCGGTCCAAGGTATGATGCTATATTATCTTTACTAATGAAGTTCTTGGTTACTTGTTATAGTATATATTGATGAAATATTCATTTCACGCTAAGTGGCCGGAGCAATCGGAGGAGCTTCTTGGATTGATTGTGAACTCGTTGAGAGCACTAGATGGAGCTGTTCTACAAGGTTGTCCAGAACCAAAAAGAAGGCCACAATCTGCACAAAAGATTTCTCTTGTATTGGATAAAGCTCCAAAGCATCTACAACCAGACCTAGTTGCTTTGGTTCCTAAATTAGTTGAGCATTCAGAACATCCACTTGCTGCTTCATCACTTTTAGATCGTCTTCAGAAGCCAGATGCAGAACCTGCACTGCGTTTGCCTGTAAGGGAATCTGGGGCTTCAAACTGCATTTTTGTTGCTTTTAAATGACTTTAAGATCATAGATGGCACCCATATAATGTCATCTTAGTTTGAGTAGTTTCACTTCTTAAGTTCAGCTTTGGCTCTTTTTATTCCTTAGGTTTTTGGGGCGCTTAGTCAGTTGGAGTGTAGCAGCGAAGTTTGGGAACGTGTTCTTTTTCAGTCATTAGAGCTTTTGGCTGATTCTAATGACGAACCTCTTGCGGCAACAGTGGACTTTATATTCAAAGCTGCATTGCACTGCCAACATCTTCCTGAAGCAGTATGCATGAAAATTTAATGGGAACCAAATCTATTTTCATAGCCTGATTTCTTTTTCTGCTTGCTTCCTTTGAGCACGTCGTTAACTTTTGTTGGTCTTCGTTGCAGGTACGGTCTGTTCGAGACAGGCTAAAATATTTAGGCATTGAAATCTCTCCATGTGTCTTAGATTATTTGATTGGAACTGTAAATAGTTGTGCAGATATTGCCGAAGCTATTCTTCGAGATATTGATAGTGATGATGATTTTGGTGATATTCCTTCCCCAATCCCATGTGGACTTTTTGTATTTGGGGAAAGTGGGTGCAGTTCTGAAAGACTTCATATAGTGGAAGAGCAAGCTTTCCGTGCTAGACATCATTTTACTGACATTTATATCCTAATTGAGATGTTATCTATCCCTTGCCTAGCTGTTGAAGCCTCCCAAACTTTTGAGAGAGCTGTAGCACGTGGAGCTTTTGTTCCCCAGTCTGTAGCCATGGTCTTGGAAAGACGCCTTACTCGGTGTTTGAATTTGAATACGCAATATATCGCTGAAAGTTCTCAGCAACCGGATCTAATTGTAGAGGGAGAAGCCCTTGAGCAACTGACGGCGCAACGAGATGATTTCACCGCGGTTCTTGGCCTTGTGGAGACATTAGCACTCTCTAGGGACCTGTGTGTTAAAGGATTTGTAAAGGTGTTGTACCCTATGTTGTTCAAATGGTATGCTGACGAGTCTTACAGATTTAGAATGCTAAAGAGACTTGTCAATCGTGCTACAAGTACTACAGATAGTAGTCGTGAAATAGACTTAGATTTGGAGATTTTGGTGATCTTGGTGTGTGAGGAACAAGAAATAGTTAGACCAGTGCTGAGCATGATGCGAGAGGTTGCTGAACTTGCAAATGTTGATCGGGCAGCTCTTTGGCATCAATTATGTGCCAGTGAAGACGAGATTCTTCACGTTCGTGATGAAAGAAAAGCTGAAAGCTCAAGTATGTCTAAAGAAAAAGCTATTTTGTCTCAAAGGCTGAGCGAATCGGAGGCTACTACTAGCCGCCTAAAGGTACTTGATATCTCTTTCTCCATCATTGTTTCAAGCATGTGTGTTTGTGTGTGTGTGGAAAAGAAAGAAAAACATCACTGCTGCTGATACTTGAATGGTATTGCAGTCCGAGATGAGGGCTGAGGCGGATCGTTTTGCTCGAGAAAGAAAGGAGCTTTCAGAACAGATACAAGAACTTGAGAATCAACTCGAGTGGGTTCGCTCAGAACGAGCTGACGAAATAACAAAGCTT
Source organism: Fraxinus sp. D2006-0159 (assembly GCA_903798375.1). NCBI lineage: Eukaryota > Viridiplantae > Streptophyta > Magnoliopsida > Lamiales > Oleaceae > Fraxinus > Fraxinus sp. D2006-0159. The sequence goes on along the minus strand of CAIGRQ010204531.1, from coordinate 8,012 downwards.
ATGGCAGAGAAGAAATTTTTTCAAGATCGTTTACACGACGCAGAGACACAGCTCTCCCAATTGAAGTCTAGAAAACGTGATGAATTGAAGGTTTGATATTATCATCATCTTGTTTTTTTTATGGCCATCATTTTATTTAAAATTTTCTTGAAGAAATCTTTAGAAGATATATTTTACAAGATGGTTCTTATTCGACAACTCCTGCTTTTAGAGAGCTAACATGGGGCAGTGGAAAAGGAAAGTAATTTTGCATGATTTCTTGAATGGGAAATGATGTTTAAACATTGATGGGGCATTTCTCGGAAACCGAGGTGTTTAAATTGAGAAAAAAAATTCTTAAGTGTTTAATGATCTGGGTCTCACATGCTTTCCTGATATTCATAAATGATAATAGAAAAACCAACTTTCTTTTTTGCTGGTCCCCTTTTATTGCATTCTTACAAAGGCTCAAGACTTGAGCATTGATGCATATTTTTGATGCTTTGCCTGACAACAAATTTTGAATGTCTCAGAGGGTAATGAAGGAGAAGAATGCTTTTGCTGAAAAGTTAAAGAGTTCTGAAGCAGCTCGGAAAATACTTGATGATGAATTGAAACGATATGCCATAGAAAATGCCACTCGAGAAGAGATTTCTGAAACAAACAGTTGGGCAAGCTGAAGGAGATAAGCGCGAGAAAGAGGAACAAGTTGCTCGATGCGAGGCATATATTGATGCGATGGAATCCAAATTGCAAGCCTGCGAGGTTTTTTCTTTAAACACCTTTTCTTAATTTGCATTTCGATTAGTAGAGCCTTGATCTTCTTTTAGTTATTTTCGGTGCTCAACCAACTAAGAGTGTTGCATTCTTATTAATCTCACTTCTGTCTTGCACTCATTTAACTGAGATTCTGAGGGAATATTTTGGGGGGAATAAATAACCTGTCTCAACTTTGGGTTAATTCTATAAACTAAATTTTAATTTGCAAGGAAATAATGGAGAAGGTTCCTATCAAAAATATCATCTGGTTTTGACGCCCCTCTGATGAAGTGGTTTTCTGGATGGATCTATGTCAAACTTGCTACTTAATTTCTCCATAAGATTAGATTATAACAATTGATCTAGGGGATGAAATTACTATACTTCAAATTGGCATCTTCACAATGACACTTGCATCAACTCGAAAAGCAGTTAAGTTGTAGTGATACCAGGGACACGCCATCCTTCTAATTTTGTCAAAAAGTTAATTGTCGCTACAAGTTTCAAACATTTTCTAGAGCTTTATGATTATTAGCCTTTCCTGTTAAAGTGTAAAATTGACATTTGTATGGCAGTTCCTCATCTACTGGTTCTGACATCTCTCTTTTGGCAGCAATACATCCATCATGTCGAGGCTCAGCTTCAGGAAGAAATGTCACGACATGCCCCTCTGTATGGTGCTGGGTTGGAAACTTTGTCAATGAAGGAGTTGGAGACATTGTCACGCATTCATGAAGAAGGACTTCGACAGATTCATGCTATCCAACACCATAAAGGAAGTCCAGCTGGCAGTCCTCTTGTAAGTCCCCACAACCTTCCGAGCACGCATGGATTGTACCCTGCTGCTCCGCCTCCAATGACAATTGGATTCCCACCTTCAGTAATCCCTAATGGAGTTGGGGTCCACAGCAATGGGCATGTAAATGGTGCAGGTGGACCCTGGTTCAGTCCTTGAAAATGGGGCTACTTAGCCGTATGGCAAGATACTACCTATTAACAGCTCGGTAACATTCCAAGATAAAGGGCCCTTAACAATTTTTGTTATTGCATATTGGCTGGTGGGACTGTTGGAATGATTAACGAGAGTGTTCGTGCTGCATGGGTAAGGTACGCATTCTTATGCTACCTGGGCATGTGAGTCCAATAGAACTAACAGTTGCAAATGCCATACTTGAGTTCTTCCTCTCTTAATTGAAATTATCTAGAAAGTTTTGTTTACTCATCTAATTCTTCTTTGCATTTTCTTCCATTATCCAACCCTCTGTGCCCATGTGCGTTGATTCAGAAAGTAGTTTTAGGCTTTTAGGACTGCTATGGAATTGCTTGTCATGGGGCGTGAAGGGTTGAAGAGTAGTCCAGTTTTAATACGTACTAATTTAGTTTGCGCTGAATGCCTCTATAATCTTTCTAATTACATCAATATTTTCTAAACCACACCACATAGTTGAACCGGGGGATGCCTCTTTTTAACTTAAACGTGGAGGGTTAATGATGCTCATGGTACACACACATTCATGAATTGTACTTTATTCAAAAAAAAAACCTTGGGCTAACAAAATTGTTTACGGTGAGGGGCCATGTTGTCGTTTAAAGCTAGTCCTCTAAATCTTTCCTTTAATTCTTTCCATATTGGAGACTTTCCCTCTGATTAACCTCCGGGATGCTATTAGAAACTTCAAAAATCTTGTAGTGGAAGATTGGGCAGCTCGGGGTGAGCGGTAGAGGCTGGTTAGAAGTTAGATTAGAGTGAGAACAATGGGTGTTGGTTAAATAAATAATAAGAGTAATTTATTGGTAGTAAAATAATAAAGAAAAGTTTCATCGTGAATTAAATAATAGTTGTAACATGATAAATAAATAAAAGAAATCTTAACTAGCCATTGAAATATTGAAAAAGAATATTAAAGTGGAAAAAATATAAGTATTTTCGTTGACAATCGGCGATCAAAGTAACGTTGGTGATGACTGAAAACATCATGGACAACATTTCAGTTGATAATTGTTGGTTGGTGTGCATAAGTATTCATTTAAGGTATTGTTGTTGATAATTTCAACTGAATCACTGATAGATAATATTTTTATTAGGTACCAGGATTATTCTATGGAAGATTGTTTTTCCTATTTAATATTCTTGTAAAAGACCCATTAAATATTTTTTATCGACTCCAAATTGTTCCGAGTCACGTATCCTCTTCTACCCTACCACTCGACTAGGTGGATTTCTCGTCCTTAGTAGGTTTTTGTCTTTTCTTTTCAGGGTTTTCAGAATTGAATTTGTATATATATATATATATATATATATATATATTCAAAGTAATGTAAAATTTATTCAGCAACATAAAATTTTGGTAAAAAGTTGAGTTGTCACACTTGAACACAATTGAAATATAAGTAAAGATATAAGGTTTAGTTGATCAACAATTCAAACCGAGTATTTATTGAAGTAATTATTCGAGTCAAGTGTTAAGCGGAGTCGGATAATGTTTTTAACTTGGACATACTTTGCAAGAGAAAACTGCATCATTGGTCCCCAATCGATCAATGTTACTGGTTATGTCTTCAACTAATTTTTTATAGTAGCCTACTTGATCTATTAATTAATGATACTTGAATATAGCGTTGAGCACCAATAGTACTCGCTACTCAAACATATATTTGTTACTTAGACCCTGTCAAGTGTTGTGGAGCAATTAAGAGTCGAATAATATTTTTAACTTGGAGATACTTTGCAAGAGAATTTTGCAAAATGGTCCCAACTGATCCATGTCATTGGTTTTATCAACTAATTTTTTTTTATAGCAACCTCGTATCTTGGAATAAGGAGGTTCGTTAAGTTGTTACAATCCAATGCAAGAACGAGAGAAGTAGGGGTGCACGCAGTTTGGTTGGGTCGGTTTTTGACGGATTACGAATCAAATCGTTTTAAACTATCTGAGAAAAACCTAAATCTAAACAAAGCCTTTTAAAATGGTTTGAGACTTCTAACGGTTTGATTTGATTTTAAATCACGGTTTGATCCTATACTTTTATTCATGTTGACTTCATTTTCGTACATTAAATGGAAGCATATATGCTGGCTATGAACCCTATCATTTACCGAATTAATCTATTTGTACCGATTTCTTTGACAACTTTTTTGACCGATAGGCACATAGCGCCCCCCCAATAGGCGGCCCCCGCCGCAGGCGCCCCCCCAATAGGGGGCCGCCATTTGTCTATCGGTCAAAAAAGTTGTCAAAGAAATCGGTACGAATAGCATAATTGTCATTTACCACACCCTTAAATCTATTCTCCTAAGCCACACAGAATGTAATATCATATGGAACACATCAAACCTCTGCGCTGGCTTGTTTAGTACAAAATGTCTCCTTACAGCCCTGAGTCCTTCCTTAAGCCTTAGATACTCGGCTTTCGACACCGCCAACAGAATCTCCTTCAACTGAGCAATTTTCGAAACATCAACTTGTATCGAAAAGGCTTCCCATCTTAACACATCACTGAAGGGTAACACATAGTGATCAGATAATATAACCGGGATGCATTCAGCGTAAATGGCCTCAACAATTCTTGGACTAGCAACTTCGTACCCACTAGGACATAAGCAAAACCTTGACTGTAACATGAAATCGTAGTAGTCTTGAGTTTCAGGAAGGTATTCGTATACACGAATGTCAGAATCCCGGCCCTTCCAGTGTTGGAGGAGGATCGGCCTGATGGAGCCGTGGACTCCACCGGCGAAGAATGCAAGATGCGGCCTTGAACTGTTAAATGGTGGGGGATGAATCAGCTTTGAGGGTACTTCGCCACCATAAAGATGTATTTCTGGCAAGCTCACATCTTTCTTTGGATTGAATCCTTCAGAAGAATTGGCATTGCACAATACCCGGATTGATGTGTTGTAGAGAAATGCATTACCCTGTGAGCTAACAGGCCCCTGATACAATTTAAACAGAAAAAAATCATGATCATGCAACACAATTTGAATTAAACTAGAGATCAGAGTATAAATCAAACGGCTTAACAGCACTGTTTTCCACTTCGGTCTTTTTATGGTTCAAAATTAGTCACATTACTTATTTTCATTTTGTTTCATTATTGAATTAATTACACATTTTTTCATATCACGCCAGCATTACGTTAATTCACGGTACAGAGCAACTAAATTGCAATAAAAATAAAAGTTGAATAGCCATAGTGAAACATCGCCATAAATTTGGTGATTAACAATGTTTATAACCCTAACAGCCAAGATCATTGTGTTTCCATGGACTATTTCAATGGAACACCAGAAAACTTCAATTTCCAAATAAATCTGATGGAGATCAAGATAGTGATGAAGTTTAGATGTTACAAAAGTAGAGTTTGATTCATAATATATTGTTAGGGATGGTATTCGAATAAATCAAATGAAAATAAACATGGAATAAATTGTGCTTACCCAATCATGGCAAGAAATCATGAAATGATCTGCTCCTTGAGTTTTATTCCAAAATGGGTGTTTCCTCGAGATGATTCTCACGTAATCAGACACGAACTCTCTGAGTGGGATGACATTGTATGTGTTAGGGTGGTAGAGGTACTTGACCATCCATGTAACACTAAAGGGCATGAAGTAAACATGAGCAGCTTCTGGATTTCTTGTCCTGAATCCATTGTTACCTTGTTCCATCTCATGTATGAACCTTCCTTCACTTGTGTATATGTCTTTGCACGGTCCATCATGTACTAATGGTGGCTGGCCTTCTTCATATACATAAACCTTGAATCTTCTTTCCATTTCCACATAACTCCTGCACTTGGAGCATGCTAATAAGTTCCAAGTATAAAATTACATTCACAATATTAAACCAAATGGTTTGTTCTTTCGAAATAATTAATTGTCAAGATAGATTCATAGAGCAGAGAAAAAAGGACTCAGAATAATGTGAAAAATTGCACTATTTGATCCCAATCTATTTGCCCAATAGCTAGTGGGCCCAAACTGTTGAAATGGCACAAAGTGCTCCCTAAACTCCATTGTGGTTACGCAATCGGTAAACCAATAAAAAAAAATCAAAATCAAAATCTTTGTTATTATTACGTGACCCTCGCAAATATTTTTTATTGTCACATGATCTTTATACGTCCAACTTTATGAAGTTGATTTCATAATCTCAATTTGACGGATTGTGCAATTATAATAAAATTTTGGGAACCAACTTTTTCTCTTTAAAAGTTCATGACTAACTTGTTACTGAAACAATAAGTTAGGAACCAATGGTACATCATTCCAAATTTATTGCGAGTAGTTCTTTGAACTTTTCATCCTGCAAAAGCAACGTATAAGTTTCAAAGAATCGGGTACAACCCTTTAAATTGTATAGGACTTGTTGGTACCAATTAAAATTGAAAATATAATCGTTATTGGGTTTCACTCGTCTAATAAAAGTCAACAATAACGGTTAGTTTTTTCAATTTTAATCTCTACCAAACGGGCTCACAATGTATGTTGAAACACCAAGGAATAAAATTGATTGACGGTGAACTGTTTATACCGCAAGAAGGAAGCAGAATGTACAACAACTAATTATTACACCAAATAAATGCCATGAATCATGCTAGATTTACATACTTGGTTCATATTAAGTTTCACATCCCTCTCATATGGGGGTGGGGCCTGGATTGTGAGCCCCACCCCCATGTGAGGAGATGTAAAATTTAATGTGAATCAAATGTGTACATCTAGCTTTATTGTAAATGTCATATGCATGGTTACAAAGTAAGGAATTGAATGATTTTCTTGTTTCCGGTCTTGAAATTTGAACTTTAATAATTGCTAAAAATGAACGTGTATATCTATAATATATGTACATGATTAAGCTATTTGTACCTTTTGATTGACATCTTGACTGACAATGACGTGAAAGTATTATAATAGTTGTATTAAATGTGTAAGATGACGTGAGATTATGTCAAGTGTAAATTCGATAAACCATTATGTAACTAGCAATATTGTTATGTTCTATAACATTCAAATTGTAAATATCCTTATGCTAAGATATTAACAATGACTTCGAATTCCAGAAACACCTGTTGATTGTAAGTTATGGTCTACAATTTTTTATAAGGATTCATTTGTGCGTTATTATAAACAAGTTAACATTGCAAGTCATATTAACCCGTTATCTAGTAAACAATATTACAAGTCATATTAACCAGTTAGCTAAAACGGAAAAAAGTTATTTTCAAAGATTTTCGAGAGAAAATTAAAAATGTCTTCTATACTAACAAAACAAACTAATATAGAGTAGTCTAAAATTTATCCATTATGTATAGATTCGACATTCAAGGGTAATGTTGATTGTAACTCGTAAGTTTATATTCCAATACTAAAAGCTTCCAATCTTCTAAAAGTCAGCGAGTTTTTCATTCAATTAATGCCATTTAAGAATGACTAAAGACACATTGCATCTATTTCTTGATGCCATGATTGGCAAATTTAATGTCATTATTAGAAATCAATCATGTGGACCAAGCAAATAAGTTGATGTGGTGTCTCAAACGACAAATTAAAGTCAAACAATCAATATTAACCACATTTTTCATGAGTACCACAACTTTTCAACAATTCATTTTAAAAACTTTTATCACAATATACTAAAAATCTAATTTTAATCCCCCCTCAAACACCGTCTTAATGTCATGTCAAAATGCAAAAAACTAGTGTTATGTGGTAAAAAGAAAGAGAGGGAGAAAAAAAGGCAACATAACGACTTTCTTGTAGCTCATCTCAGTTTATAAATTCTTCCAAATGGAGGCACTTTTTCGTGAGGTGAGGCGTACGCCACATGTAAACCAAAACAATGTTAAAAATTTATCAAAATACAAAATAAGTGGATAATAAATCATAAAAAAAAAAAACTTTCAAAAGTCACAATAAAACAATTTCAGTACCAAACAAACCAGAAGAAAAATTTATGAAGTAACAAAATAAACTATCAATTTAATTAGTAGGAAAATAGAATATTCTCATAGTAGGATTATTCCAAAGTGGTTAATCAGAATGTTTAATGTTTAATGTTTTCTGATGATGACGATTTGGGGTTTAGACCTTTTAGATTTCTCAAAGTTTGGACCAATTATCATGATTTCTCTTCCTTTGTCGCTCAGAAGTGGTCGCTCCTCACCCATCTTACGGGGATGATTGTTCTCTGGGAAAAGCTCTTTAGACTGAAACATGGTCTACGTTGGTGGAATCGACATGTGTTTAGAGATGTTTTCCAAAGGGTGCGAGA
>CAIGRQ010204493.1:0-11259 GCA_903798375.1 Fraxinus sp. D2006-0159 | reverse complement strand
TGCATACGTTGCGCGGCTATTTGACAATTAACTAGACTTTCTAGTAAGTTGACTTACGGTGCTAAAAATATTGGAGAAATAATTGCTATAAATTGAAGGTTGAGGACATGATTGCCAAACTTACGAAAGTGTGGGGACCTTTGGATAAATTTACCTTAAAATATGCTTCCCTTGCATTAAGGACCATGCTGTATATACATAAATGTTGGCACATTGACTCACACTCATGTGAATTGTCAGATTTTAGTACATTGATTTTGATAACAGATTTTCCAATCAATTATCAGATTTTTGACACGTAGGAAGGTGTCGATCAAGGTGTACACTTTGTGAGTATACTTTTCAATTATGCTTGGTGTAACTTTATTGTACACCTTTGGCTACATTCAGTCACGTGGTAAATTGTGATTTGTCATTGAGGAAATTGCAAAAAATGTCAACTTTTAAATAGTCATTTGCAAAAATGTCCAAAATTTCTTCAATGTCCATTTTACTACAATACAGATCAAAATGCCCTCATTAACAATTTTAAATTCCACAATGAAGACAAAATTATTTATTAAATTTATAATTGTATTGGCCAATAATAGCGACATATAACATATATTACTCATTTTAAAAAGTATCATGTCAATCATGAATTAAATGCTCATTTCTCCATAAGTGGGTAAATAAAACATTTATGAAATGTCGAGAAGTACAATTAAAATGTCAAGAATATTATGAAATGTAGAGAACTTTCATATGAAGTGTTAAATGTCAAGATAAACATAGTCCAAATGCCGATAACAACTTTTAAAATGTTGAAAACGTCATGAAATGTCAAGAATAACAACTATTAAACACAACTTATCAACAAAAAAAGATTTCAACGAAAAATTACCTTCTACCGAGAATTGTGGAAAGCCTAATCAACTGCAAATGTGGATAAGATTAAGGAATTGTTCGATAGAGATTAAAATTGGATTAAAATTGAAAAATTAGCCGTTATTGTTGACTTTTATTAGATGAGTGAGATCCAATAACAGCCATATTTTCAATTTTAATTGGATTTTAATCTCTACCGAACGGGCCTTAAATTTCGTGAAATGAAATTATATGATTTTTTATGAATTGGAAGCATATAATTATTTTTTAGTTTTAATGACATATCTATTTCATCTTCTTCATTTTTTTTTTCTAAAATTCTTGATCANTTCAATTTTAATTGGATTTTAATCTCTACCGAACGGGCCTTAAATTTCGTGAAATGAAATTATATGATTTTTTATGAATTGGAAGCATATAATTATTTTTTAGTTTTAATGACATATCTATTTCATCTTCTTCATTTTTTTTTTCTAAAATTCTTGATCAATACCTAATAGATAATAAAAACAAATGAATCTATTAGGAGTGTGTTCGGTAGAGATTAAAATCACATTAAAATTAAAAAATTAGTCATTATTGTTGACTTTTATTAGACGAGTGAGATCCAATAACGGTCATATTTTCAATTTTAATTGAATTTTAAACTGTACCAAATAAGCTCTAGGTATTAACTAGTATTAATGTAACTTTTCATGGAATCTACTTGTTCTTCTTGAAATTCGTGACAAATTGAATAAAAAAAAGCTTAATTTTTCATCGAGTGTATAATAGATAATTTGGTATTAAATTTGACCATTATTTTAAGAGTTATAAAAATTAAATATTTTTCAATTGACAATTATTTGACAATCGTGCAAGTGTCATCATGTACGCAAGGTCCAATAATCTTTTCCTTTCCCTTTTAAACACACACTTCATTTCATTCCCCTCCCTCAATAGCTACTTCTCAACAGAAACACGAAAGCTCTTCCATTTCTTCACGAGAAAATAAGGAAGCATGAGCAACGAATAGTAAGGAAATTCAGACTTCGTTTTCAGCTATTTTATTCACATTTTTCTTAGATTCGTGTCATAATTATTTTTATTATTATTGTTATTATTATTTCTTTTTGGTAGCGATTATTTGTTCAAGCTTCTGTTAATCGGTGACTCCTCTGTCGGCAAATCTTGTCTTCTTCTCAGATTCGCTGTATGTCGCTTATATCCTTTTCTTAACTGATCTGTTTATTTATTTTTTTCATTATTCTGAAAAAATAGTTATCAATGTTTATTTGGATACATTTGTATTTCTTTTCTGATAGGTTAATATGATTTGGGCTACTCTAAAGATATGGCTGATTATATTTTGGCTCCATTATCAATTTTGCTTAAAATTTTGATTCGATTACTCTTTCTTTGGAATACATTGTTGCTAATTATTTTCAGTTCAATAGTGGGTGGTTAAATTTGAAATTTTTTGTTCAACTGTTTATTCCGTGGGTATTTTGTTATTTGGTTGATGATTTCAGGATGATTCCTACGATGACAGTTACATTAGCACCATAGGAGTTGATTTTGTAAGTTACTTCTAATATCTCTCTATGTTTGTGTAACTTATATTGTAATGTGTTTGGTTATTTTTTAGTTTTTTGGTACAATTTTTATTGGATGTTAACACTATCAAGTATAATTTTTGCAGAAAATTAGGACAATAGAGCTGGATGGGAAGACAATCAAGTTGCAAATTGTGAGCTAATTACACTAAATGACTTCTATTTAAATGTTTATATATTATTTTTAAACTGACTCAGCCATTGTTGTTTGAAGAAACATGTATATTCTATCTGCATTCCTGTATTTAAGATGAATAATATTAAGCTCTTTGTTTGTTGCGGTGAACTTAACTTCCTAGTAGATGCATTGTCACCTGAAGTTTTACGTTTGATTCATTAGCATATTAATGTTTTTTGAAATATTCTCTGCTCGGAAGAAGCAAAATTTTGGCAAGATTCAAGAGTAATGGCGAAAATTTTCTAGTATTTGGACTTGTGGAAAAGATATTTCAGTTTAGATCACCTAAATTTATTTCAAAGGCAGTAAAGTAGTTTTGGGACACATCAGCAGTGTATTCGAGATAGGAAAATTATTTGCCATCAGCTTGCAAGTACCTTTTCTCCTGCTGTCTGCCACAGTTTAGGATTTTACCCTTTGCTTGTCACGATGGTTAGCTACACTTGTAATTTATTATTTATATGAATTCTACTTGTCCAGGGGATAAAATTTTACTTCTTTTTGTGATCACATAGTGAATGACTGAGGATTCTTTTGCTTCCTTTTCTATAACATACTGGATGTATTTTACTTCTATTTTTATCACATCAAATCTATGAGGCTTGGAACCTCAGTTTTAGTTTTATATGTTTTTCTAAATTTCCAACATGTGAGGGACACAGAATTGACAGTCCTATTTCTTATGTTTTGAATATTGGCACTATGTAAAGGAAATGGCCCAGACAAGTCCCCTTTTTGCAAATTTTTGTAGCGTGGAAAACTCAAATATTGTGAGAAAAATTGTTTAACCTGCTAACTTCAAAATCAAATTTAAAAAATGAGTTTTAATTTTCTTGTAAAATAAAATAAAGTGCGTGTTTGTTTCCCATTTTTTCCATATTATAATGAGTTTTTTTTAACCATTGGAAGCCTGCAACTCACCCACAACGTGAGCGGCTAGTCAAAAAAAGGGCCAGGTCGGGCCCATCAACGGTCTAATTTCTTCTAAAAACGAGAAACAAAATGGCAAACAAGCAGAATCAAATATTCAAATAAAGATAAAATATTTAAATCTATAATTTTAAAATATTTTAGTCAAAGACTCAAAGTTTTCTTGACGTTTTGTGTCCAACACGTTTGAGAAACCAGACGTTGGCGTGTCCATGTCAGCGCTTCATTCATAGTACATATAATATTTTTGATCTCAAATGTTAGACTAGTTGAGAAATAGCTCCATTAGTAATGTAAATGCCTGCTTTTCGAAATCAGTGCTTCATTTTGCGATGTTGAACTATGACTATTGACTAGGGTAGCTATTTCTATTTATATGAACAAGGAAACATAGATGTTAAATATTGTCTGTCGTGTAGATGTATTGAATAATGTTATTATTGAAATAAGTTACATTATAGTTTCCATTCCCTATCTTTCTAGTGGGATACTGCTGGCCAGGAGCGGTTCCGCACCATCACGAGCAGTTACTATCGAGGAGCGCATGGGATCATTGTAAGAAAGATGTTAATGTAATTGTGGTTGATCTCATGTTTCTTGACCATATATGGCATTTGATTGTGATGTTTTTATTGCGTAAAGGTTTGGGCACAATAAAACTCATTATTAAGCGATAAACTATGAACTGATGCCTGAATAAGATGATTGGAATTGTTGAAGGTCAACTTTTTTTTGTATGCTAGTTCCTCTTTCAGGACATCCAATGCTATTATGCATTCTTTTGCTATTGCACATCTTTAACTTGCCGTCTTTCATGTATATGACTGGTGTCTTATTTGTCTTCAGTACTCTTTTATGTTCTCGTATACGGACTAACTCATAACGGATAATGTTATTTCTGGTGCTTTCACTATTTTTATTGTTTGTATTCAGGTGTTAATCTCTTTTTCCTATTTTTAACAATGTTGTAACTGTTGTGCATTGCATACTTCTTTCTTGATGCATTCAATATACTGTTTGGTTGTAAAATGACACGATTGTTGGCATCACATGGATTTTTCTGTAGTTCTTGAAATATTTATTCAACTGGTTTAGATTTTCCTCTAGTCCTTGCCATTTTCAGTCAATGGAGTTTTTTCAAACTCACAAATCTAGAGCAGAAGTTTCACGGTGGTTACTTGGGATACCTTGTAGTGCGTCTTTATTGTCTGCAATTGATCGACAAATAACTCCAAAATTTAGTTGCATGAACATTGATAGCTTGTAAATAAAGTCTTATCTGAGAATTATTCACTGGGCCGTGTTTCTCCAGTATGCTTATGCTTATGCTTCTCTTCTAGAAATATATGGAAACCACTGTCCTCAAATAAAAAACCTTTTGTTTTCACTAATTTTTCGCTAAGATTATTGCCTGTCTTTATATACTTCCATTTGTTCCCTTTTCTTTCTTCATATGTATAATCTTACATGCATTCATTTTGCAACAGATTGTGTATGATGTGACTGAGATTGAGAGCTTCAACAATGTTAAGCAATGGCTTAATGAGATTGACCGATATGCAAATGATAGTGTATGCAAACTTTTAGTGGGGAACAAATGTGATCTAGTAGAGAACAAAGTTGTGGACACACAAACAGCAAAGGTATTAATTTTAGTTGCTCCAATATGTTATATAAAGCTAAACTTTGTTCTTCCAATTTAGCTGTAGTCTACAAATATAAAATTCTCTTATAATTTTCATTTCCATATGTAACACTTTATATTATATATTCCTTATAGAACGTTATATTAAGTTTATTTATGTTTGATTGTTTAACTATCTTCAACCCCGTAGTCTCATCATGCACATATTTCACACTGGACCTCATTGCAGGCATTTGCAGACGAGCTTGGGATTCCTTTCCTCGAGACAAGTGCCAAAGATGCTATCAATGTGGAGCAGGCTTTCTTAACTATGGCAGGGGAAATTAAGAAAAAGTAAAGCTACTAATCAACTTATTATTGCTCTTATGACATGTTCTGAACTTCGTATCTGCTTACATATGCTTTCTATTCTTGTGCTGAAATGCTGAATGTCAGAACCTCTTAGATTTTTATGGTATTTACAGAACTGCACAACTAGTTTCTCTATACCACAAATGGAAGTGGTTTTTCTTGGAGGATTTGTTTCCTATATTGGTTAATTTCAGTTGCCTTCCATGGTTTTTCTCTTGATCCCGACTAATCATAAAACTATATGTTTGCATGTTTTCATTTCTGCTTCCACCTATTGTCTTGGAATATTTGAGAGGTGAATTTTGATAAATAGTTGGGCGAGATTATTATTATTATTATTATTTATTTTTTTCTAGTATAATCTTTGAAGCTGAACTCTAGTTTACTGTCAATGTTTTTTTTCTATCTGACACAAGTAATTTTGCAGAATGGGTAGCCAGCCAAGTGCAAACAAGAAGTCGACTAACACGGTTCAAATCAAGGGACAGCCAATTGAGCAGAAGAGCAACTGTTGTGGTTAGTTGTGGTTATTTGCATTTCATTTTATGTTGAGAGTAACTGTAAACAGATAATCAACTTCTCCTAACAAAATTCTCTTCATGGAATTCCGGTGAACGCTGTTTACACCCTTTTTAACAGTCTCTGATTCTGTTTCATCACTGTTTGAGAAAAAAAGGACGTGTTTATGTGCCATTTGACGAAACAGAATAATAAGAAACGTATGGTAAAATAAATTGTCAATTATGAGACATTCAATGTCACAGAAAGAAACAGAGATTGGCAAAGAAATCTCTGTCAACCACATCTATGCGTCGTCAAGGAATGGATAATCAGTGTAACCAACGACAGGATCCGGAGCATAGAAAGTGCTCCTGTCGTATTTATTAAGAGGGGCATCCAACTCATATCGTCTAGGCAAATCTGGGTTAGCCAAAAACAAGCGTCCATACGAAATCAAGTCTGCATGATTCTCAGCAATGGCTTTGTTGCCCATTCTTCTGTTATAGCCTTCGGAAGCAATAAAAGTATTCTTGAAAGCTTCTCTCATTGAAAGGAGTCTGTGAGGAGCTTCATTTTCGGCCCCTTCGAGCACCCTTGGTTGAATCATATGAAGATAGAGAATGTTGAGTTTATCAAGTGCATTAGCCATGTGAAGACCCAAAGCATCAGGATCTGAGTCTTCCGACTCCATTATAGTAGCATATGGAGATAGTCTAATCCCAACCCTATTAGCTCCAATCTCGTTGCTCACCGATTCCACTATTTCCAATGCAAAGCGACATCGATTTTCTAAGGTCCCACCATACTCATCCATTCTATCGTTTACTTGATCCTTCAGAAATTGATCGATCAAGTAACCGTATGCTCCATGGATCTCAACTCCATCAAAACCTGGAAACGTGCAGATGCATTACTATCTAATTCACCTTATTTCTTATATCAATTACATAAACGTGTTTTTCAAGAAATCTATTCTTAAAACTTGAGAAATATTATAGGATTAGGTTTTAAACATTTCATCTGACTGTCAAATTTATTTTATGATTTGTTACATGATCATTTACTATCATATATTCACACAATAAAATATTTTATGCGTATACAAAATTTTTTCCTTACTTTCTAATCACTCATTTTTCCAAAAATCACTATTCAAAATTCTTTTTTCTACAATAATAATTGCCAAACATGTTCTAAGTAGTTTTGTCACATTAAGCTCTATTTGAGCCCAATTTTTTTGGGAGAAATAAATTTGTGTTAGTGATTTTTTGGAGAATAAATGGTCAAAAAGTAGGGAGTTTTTTTTCTTTTTTTTTTTGAATTTGTAAAATTATTTTATTGAAAGAATGTGTGGTCGAAAATGAGTTCGAAGAAAAATGATTTTTTAGAGAACGAGGTTCAAGCACGAACAAAAAGTACCGAAAAGATGTACGCAGTATGCTAACCTGCTTCAATAGCATTACGAGCTGCCAACCTGAAATCGTTAACAACGCTAGGGATCTCATCGGTTCTAAGTCGTCTAGGAGGAGACCAATCTCCTCCCTCATAGCTGGGCGTAATTGCCTTGTCCGTACACGAGACTGGGTCTTGGCCATTCGGCTGAAAACCTAATTAAAAAACAAATAATGTCGACACTGCTGTCAGTAAAATAACTTCGATTTAGCCACGTGGGATTAAAATTAAATTTTTAGTAAGTTTCGATAAATTTTACTGAAATATGTGATTAAAATGTTGGTTCCATAAAATATATGATTAAATATAGATTTTAATCCCCTTCAGACATAAGCGTAATGAGTTTCGCTCACCAGTATTAGAGGCACGGCCTGCGTGCCAAATTTGCAGGAAAAATATGCCACCCTTCTCATGAACAGCATCCACGATTGGTTTCCACGCCTCCACATGCTCCTTTGTCCAAATTCCAGGAGTATTTGGGTACCTTCACCAATTAACGTTTTTCAAAATCACTAGATCACCTCGTAATAATCAAAGAAAATAGGATTTAAATCAAAAATAAGAAAAACCAAGGAATAGAAGACATCTGTCAACCTCATTCATATCTAGGGAAAATTCTTAGTATCGACTAGCGAAAGAAAAAAAAATTAAGAGTTTGCTACTCTTATATTTAAAAAGAACGGTGATTGAGCTTATCGCATTAAACTAATTCACAAATCACTAATCATCGTCAACCCTTTAATCTTTCTAGACTTCTAGCACGACGAATGAACTGGTTTCAACATATAAGAGCTGAATCCCGATTTGAATCCTAGCTCAAGCAGTAGATGAACTATGATGCCTCGCGTGCAAGTGTTACAAATCTCGATTCAACCTTACTTTCTCTGTGTTATCTGATTGTTCTACAGATAAAGTATTACAAAGGGAATATTATGATCATTAACGTGCATACCCCAGAGCAGTATTAGAAACTGCAGTGGCTTCAGTAATAAGAAAACCGCCATTGGTTGCTCGCTGAGAGTAATACAGCGCCGCGTGTGGCTGTGGAACATTGTTGTAAGATCTGCTTCTGGTTAATGGTGCTAAAACAATTCTGCATTAAGCAACAATATCTTGATAAACTGTACATTAAGTAAAGAAAAGGGGACTAATGAATCGTTAAGAAAGTGCGGTATAAATCAAAAGAAGAGTAAAATTATATTAATGGAGCAATCACATCATTAACAGTAAGTAACACTGGAAAATCCTTTATAATACAATGGATAGATCAGCCATTATCCTGCATCTATAAAAGATGTATGAGAATCTCTAACTAAAAGTTAATGGGATAAAACAACAAACAAATGCACATTGAGAAGAGAACATTACAAACCTGTGAGATAGTTCAAACTCTCCCATTTTGTAGGGAGTGAGTAAAGGAATGGAATTGGATTTAGAGGATATCACAGCCATTTTTTCAGATTCTTCAACAAAATAAGGCCTCTTGCTTAGTTTCATATGAAAAAAATGCAGACTTTTTGGCCTCTATCCTTGAACAATCAGACGTAGTCCCTCAATCCTCAAAATATTTTAATGGGTTATGTTGGAAATGGATGGGTGTCCATATCTGATTCACCCCATGACGTGTACGCTGTATATGGTTGGTGGGAGAAGATAACTGTCTACTTCACATGACCAACTTGAAACTCTGATGATTCCCTATGTGAACAATGCTACACATCCAGGCACAAATCCAAGGAATGCACCTGTCCATACACGATTGGCCAGTTTGAAAAATAAAAACAAAAATAATCTAATCAAGTTCTCACACAACAACCTATTTTTTTTTCCTGGATTTGGCCCTATTCTTTCATCACTTGCCTTCCCTATATACATAAGATCACTGCTAGAATTTATTTTATTGATCACATTTTTGGACCCCAATTTAATTAAAATTCTATTTGTTGTGCTTAAATAAGATCCGTGCATGCTCAACTAGTGGTAACTTGTGCATTTTAGTGACATGGAGGGACTAGATGATATTGTTAGAATTTGGGTATGATCCGAACTCCTTGTTTGAGTAATTGAAGAATATTAGAGACATGTTCAGCAATTCTGCAGAGCGCAAGGTTTGATTTGTTTGAAGTTTTTGTTCTTGATGGCTTCTATAAAGTATGACATTCCGCTTTTGGATCAGAACACCAGATTCACATTGTGGCGGGTTAAGATGCGAGCAGTACTCGTACAATGAATTTGAATGATGCGTTGTTGAGAATTGACAAAATGCCTGCAACTTTGATCGCAGAGGAAAAATTCCGGAAGGATAAGAAGACACTTTCTCATATTCATCTTCATCTCTCAAATAACATTCTTCAGGACGTTTTGAAAAAAAGCTTTAGCAGGTGCTTTATGGTTTAAATTTGAGCAATTGTGCATGACCAAAAGTCTAACAAGCAAATTGCATCTGAAGCAGCGATTATACTCTCATCGCGTGACAGAAGGTGGATCCTTAGAAGATCACCTTACTGTATTTAAGGAGATGACCATTGATTTGGAAACTTTGAAAGTAAAGAATGATGAAGAAGATTTGGCCTTGATCCTATTGTATTCGATGCTTGCTTCATTTTCTTCATTTAGCGATACGATTTTGTATTGTCGTGATAATTTCATCATAGAGGAGGTGTATGATGATTTGTTTTCAAAAGAGAAAATGAAGCATCTGGTTTCTGAGACCAGAGATGGAGACGGCATGGTGGTTCTAGAAGGGGCAAATCGAAATCTAAGTTTAGTAATCAGATTTGTAACTACTGTAAGAAAAGATGACAAATTGAGAAAGATTGCTACAAATTGCAGAATAAAACAAGATTTACTGCAGATTAAAATGGTAGCAATCAGATACACCAGGCGAAGCAGACCTTGTAAAGAACAATGTAAATGAGGGAGATCTTTTTAGCTATTTCTAATGCCGAGTCTAAACCAGAGGAGGATTGGATTCTGAATTCAGCGTGCGTGTTTCATATGTGTCCTAATAAGGATTTTGTATAATACATATGAAACAGTTTCCAAAGGTATAGTTATGAGAAACAACGCACCTTGTCAGATTGTTGGAATTGGTAAGGTCAGATTGAGGCTAATGGATGAGAGAATTAGAACACTTGGAATTGGTAAGGTTGAAGAATGGACCCAAGGGCCGAAAGCATGGTTAGTGATATAATGTTGTCCATCCCATAAAGGGCCAAATGTCATATTATGTTAGTCCACAAAATTAATCCAACAACAATATCTTGATAAACTGTACATTAAGTAAAGAAAAGGGGACTAATGAATCATTAAGAAAGTGAGGTATAAATCAAAAAAAGAGTAAAATTATATTAATGGAGCAATCACATCATTAACAGTAAGTAGCACTCGAAAATCCTTTATAATACAATTGATAGATCAGCCATTATCCTGCATCTATAAAAGATGTTTGAGAATCTCTTACTAAAAGTTAATAGGATAAAACAAAAAACAAATGCACATTGAGAAGAGAACATTACAAACCTGTGAGACGTTGACCTATGATTTAATATAACTCCACTTGTTTTGATTATAACAAACAATACACTTATATTTTTAATAAGTTTTTGTTTCTTGAGTTTTTCATGAATACCACAAACATTCAACAGTCAAATCGTCATCCGTAGAAGAACAAGTCATAGAGAGGTTCGAAGAAGTCAAGAACATTGAAGATAGAGTTATTTATCGAACCTCATTTATAC
>CAIGRQ010204475.1:0-10523 GCA_903798375.1 Fraxinus sp. D2006-0159 | reverse complement strand
AGGAATCGACAAGAATCTCTGAACCTTATACAAGGCACAAACAATAATCCAAAACTATGGCTTACTAACAAAGAAACCAGATATTACTTCTGGGTGTCCCTTTTAATTTATAATTAGCATTATTTCTTGAAAATGCATTACTTTCGAATACTTTATAATGTCAAATTTATGTAGAATATCTTGAAGAATCCAAATATTAGATGTAGCACTGTAACCGTGTCTAAACTTTTGACTTTTTATTAAAATCCCTATGTCTTAAAATTTTATAAATCGCAAGCCTGGGGCTTGGATCCATGCAAGAGTCCAATGCAAATTACTGAGTTGGGGCAACATAGCATGCAAGATTCATCGTTCATACAAGGACCACGGGTCTAATTGATATTTGAAAACTTTAAGAAGCGAATACCCCTAGTGAGTGAAAATGGGTGACAGATGAATCAGGGAGGAACAGTAACTAAAGAAAGAAGCATAAAACTACAGAACAAGAATTAGTCGGTTAATTTAGAACCCCAAACATTTTGTCCCACTTTATGCAGCCAAATAGAAATATCACCTGATGGACAGTTTTAGCAGTTCGCTTTACTGTCACTTGCAACTGCAATAGTGCATCTTCAACGCGCATTCCACGGACCAAGTTCAGCTTCTAGTACTCTAAAAAAAAAAAAAAAAAAAAAAAACTGTCAAAAATGGTAAAGCAAATGGTGTATAAAGTAAACATTCCTTGTACACGCAACGTCGTAATTTATTTGATTTATTAGCCGTTTAAACCTATGGCAAGTGTAGAGGATGAGAGTGAGAGATCTGTCAAGATGAGAAAAGAAAAACTAATAAGGACCAATTTTCAACCATTCTGGATAGTGCTATGTTTAGAAATGCTGCGGAACCTAAATCCTATAACAATGAAAGAAAAATCGCTTATATTCATTTGAATTCAAACTATCCAGTTAACGTGTGTTAGGGTCTTTTATGTCTTAAAAAAGCCACGACCTTTGGCAGTCAAAATGTGGTGTGATACACTGCTTTAATTGCACGTATTTTCATACACTAAATTGAAGGTGATCATGAACCATTAACTACTTTGAAGCTCAAATGTTTCGAAAACAACACAGATGACAACGTACGTGACTCAGCCAGCCAATCAACTAGATTAATAAGATTTTCGAGTAAATTACATTAACACATTTCAACTTTCAACTACAAGCTCTAAGCACTTTTGGCACTTCCATTTAATTTTTCATCGCTTAACCATTGCAGGTCAATATTAGAGCTGGTTTGAATTGATGTTATAAACAAAAATGTAAAATAACCGAATATCATTGTTCATGTAAGATGCTTTCTTTACATTTTCTAATTCAGATGAGCCTGTTTGGTAACAATTAAAATTCAATTAAAATTGAAAATATGATCGTTATTGAGTCCACTAGTCTAATAAAAGTCAACAATAACGGCTAGTTTTTCAATTTTAATCTCTACCAAAATGGCTCATTGAAGACCAAATAGACATAGTAGTGATCACTATGCAAATGCATACAGTGACTCATAGATGTTCAAATTCTCTCACTGTCCCAAAAAGGTTTTCGGCTATGTTTAATTCTATTCTAATTCTAATCTAATCTAATCTAACAATACTAAAAGAGCCAGTTTTGGATTCACTGTGCAATGGACATGTGTCAACAACTTGGATCGTCAACCAACACTACGTCGTTTGGATGTTAAGTCTTTTTTCTTGCCACTCGTAAACAAGAAACCCTGGAGACGGAGGCTGTCTCTGTGGCTCCGTGCTGGGAATTTTATCACCTTCATTCCGGAGCTGGTGCCTACTCTCCTCTCTCTGTAAAAGCTATCTTCTGCTCACCTATTCTGGGAATTTTGATAAGGTTTATTACATCCATTCCTTTATTTCATAGTCCAAAATTTCATCACCTTCTTCACGCCGATTCCCCAGCCCGCTGCAACAACCTCAAATCTTCGCGTCAAAATAGAAACCCATAAGATCCCATAACTATTAAACCTAAAGGAACGAGTCGAACGACCGACTTTGACCCTGTTTTCCCAACAAAATCTAGCCACCCACTTCATTCCGGCGCAGGTACATACTATTCTTTCTTTATATCTGCAAAAACTCTCTTCTACTCTCGTTAATTGTACCTATTTTGGGAATTTTGATAAGAGGCATCACACAGTCCTCCCAAGTCCCAACCCTATTGAGATTGGATCCTGAGAGTCTGCTATCTTTCAAAGATTTAGAACCAAATTTCTTTATATATCGCAACCGTTGATTTTTTCCAAACAATAATCAGGTATGAATTCTCATTCTGTTTTGGGCTTAAGCACTTCCACTGTAGCCAAACTCATCGGCAAATCAGAAGCCGTAATATATTCATCATGTTTCTATTTCTTTACCTTCTTTTTATGTTTAATCAAAATATATAATAATAATCTCAGTTTTGGATTCTTATGCTCGATTGACTACATTTCGTATTCGTTTTTTGTGGGTTTTTCTATTCCCTTGTTATATTATCGATTTTGGGTTCAAATTGTGTTGGAAAAGTTTTTTATGTAATTATGCTTAAAATCTTGGTGGTTTCTATGGTTCTTTAATTTTGTTATTGTTGGCATATTGTGGTTAGTTTATGGAAAAAGCTATGTAATTATGCTTAAAATCTTGGTGGTTTCATGGTTCTTTAATTTTGTTATTGTTGGCATATTGTGGTTAGTTTATGGAAAAAGCTATGTAATTATGCTTAAAATCTTGGTGGTTTCATGGTTCTTTAATTTTGTTATTGTTGGCATATTGTGGTTAGTTTATGGAAAAAGCTATGTAATTATGCTTAAAATCTTGGTGGTTTCATGGTTCTTTAATTTTGTTATTGTTGGCATATTGTGGTTAGTTTATGGAAAAAGCTATGTAATTATGCTTAAAATCTTGGTGGTTTCATGGTTCTTTAATTTTGTTATTGTTGGCATATTGTGGTTAGTTTATGGAAAAAGCTGGTTGAATTTGGTGCTGTGGGTGTAAAAAATTAAACATGAGATTAAAAAGGAGATTATGGAATAGTTGGCATATTGGGATTAGTTTCTGGTTTAATGTTAATTTAGCTGCTTTTAATTTATTTCTTTCTCAATTCAGTCTTTTTGATCCATTTCTCTTTCCCTTTCTCTCTCATAATCGTCAAAACGAGACTACCAAATTTTCAGCAATCAGAATTTTCACACCTATGATTTGTTCTTCGACTATTTATTTCTTCAAGTTTGTTCAACTGTACCGATTAATTTTTGATTTTTTGTTTTGTTCTTTTTGTTCGACAATTGTACATAGTCCCCACCTTCATCTTTTTCAGCCTCAACTACAGCAAATTCAGCGATTTCTTAATAAGGTAATTAGCCAATAGTCTTGTGGCTTATGATTATAATTCTTGTAATTTTTTTATGAAGTTTTTATGGGTTGAAATATTGCCTAATTTATTTAGTCAAGATCCCATTTTTCGCTGTTGATAAATTAGGCGTTAATGAATTTGATTCTTTATCGCTGGGATTCATTTGATTTTGTAGTTGCAGAACTTATTTACTGTCGTGAATTTGAATAATTAGGTGCTGAGAGTATCTTTGCAGACTGTAACTTGAATGAATATGATCCTAAGGTTCGTACCATTATCGACAAAGAGAAGAATGACCAATTTAAAAGCTTGGAACTTATTGCTTCAGAGAATTTCACTTCTCGAGCAGTGATGGAAGCAGTTGGTTCTTGTTTAACTAATAAATACTCTGAAGGGCTACCAGGCAAAAGGTAAGCTGTACGTATATATATTTGGATGGAGGAACAGATAAATGGAGAGAGAAGCAATTTGACATTATCTTGAATTTATCATTATCTAAGGTTGAAATTTTTAATTGGTTCAGCCGTTCAGGTACTGCGGTGGCAATGAGTACATTGATGAACTTGAAGTTCTTTGTCAAAAGAGAGCTCTAGCAGCATTTAGTTTGGATGCAACGAAATGGGGTGTAAATGTTCAACCATTATCTGGTTCTCTAGCTAATTTTGAGGTTTAAACCGCAATTCTTAATCTACAAGACCGCATAATGGTAAGTTGTATGCTGTCTGCAGTCATTTAAATCAATGTATTGGAATACCTAGATTAATGATCTCAACCTATTTGGTTAGTTTGAGGTTTTTTGTCCTTTACCACGTGTGCCATTTTTTTTAGTCTTATACTGTGTTCTACTTTGACCCGATATTGAGAAAATGGTGTCTATAAAAGGGATGATTATCCGGTGCAGTTCGATTATTCCTGAGATCAGGGAAGCTATATTTAGATGTCTTGTGTGTGGTTACTACTCTGACCCAATTGTCGTTGATAGAGGTAATTAAGAATTGACTTTTCCCTTTGATTTTCTGCATCTCATAGTACCCATGTCATTCTTTTTAGGTGTGTACATGTCTAATTAGATTTCTAATTAGCTTAGCGTCAGTTAGCCACCAGGAATTGAAGTGGAACATGATGCTCCACATGGATCCTAAGTTCTATGAGAAAATGGAAAGAATAGGGGGAGAATTTTAGTTTTGTTTATTCCAAAGGAAAAAAGGAAGAAATTACAAAATTCAGCAAGAATAAATTCAAGCACAACTTCTCCAGCTTCATCTGCCAGCTCAACACCTATGTGCGTGTATCTATATTTGCATTTATAGATGCGTGGTGTGGAATGTGCATAAAACTTTTGAATTTTTCATTTGAATTGAAATTAATTGTTATGCAACAAACACAATTTAATTTTGGTCGGGTTTCATTAGAATTTTATTGAATAGGAATTCATTAAATTTATTATATTTGGTTGACCTGAGATTTACACAATTTTGTATTGTGCTAAATAGATACCCAATTATGGAATACAAGTATATGAGTACATTCAAGTTTGTAAAACATATGAGTACATATACTGATAGAAAAATGCATGTATAAGTTATTTGTGTGTTTTTGTATATTCATGTGTAGGAATTATGACGAAAACACACACATTTGTTATTTGTGTGTTTTTGTATATTCATGTGTAGGAATTACGATGAAAACACACATATTGCTGATTTTTAACTGAATATTGTTGCAACATTTATGATATTATTTAAGTTATTAACTTATATGCTAAAGTCACAGAAAGAAGGCTTTGTTGCTTTGGTGTTCCTAACTTTAATTATGCTATAGTTGTGGTTCGATTTAGATGTTAGTAACTGAATTTAAATTGTGTTGTATGATTTGAGACTTCCTTAATTCTGTCTCACTACATGATACTTGGTTAATGTTATTTATCAAAAAAAAAACATAAGAAGGAATCAACATCTAATTATTCCAACCCTTGGGAATTGTGATTGATACTGATTCAGAGAAAAAGAAGCTAACTTTAAAAAATGAAAGCCGAAGAATTTGAGATAAAGGAGCTTGGAAAACTTAAGAGTACTTCTTAGGAATTGAAGTGGCAGTTTCGAAAGAGGGAATCTTTGTATCTCTATAAAAATACGTGCTTGATTTTTCCAAAAAGTGAGGAATGCTCAGATGTAAGCCACTTGACCCACCTATGGACCTTGATCATTAACTGGGTGTAACAGATAATGGTGCAACAGTGGATTGAGGGAGTTACTAAATTTTAGTTGGCAACCTGATTTATCTATCACACATAAAGCTTGATAATAGCCTATGTTGAATCATGCAACATTTTAAGCTTACCACCCGGAAAAGGGAATATGGTCTAGAAAGACTACAGAACTAGAAGCCAATACAGATACAGATTGGGCAGGACTGTTGTGGATAAGCTCCAGTCTTAGGCTATTATATTGCTTGGAAGAAACTTGCGATTTAGAGAAGTAAGAAGTAAATGTAGCAAGATCATACGTCAAAGCAGAAATTAGGGTCACGACACATAGAATATGTGGACTATTGTGGCTAAAATCATTTTTGAAGATCTTAAAATTAAGTAGCGAGGACCCAGCACACTTTGTTCCTGTTTGGGCTCCATTAAAATGAGTTTTTTGGGGAAAATGTGTTCTATAATAATGATTTTTTTGGGGAAAAATCTTCTCACACTTGTATGTTGTTATTATCATTAGCCTTCTGATTATTTATTCTTATGCTTTGTTCAAAAAAAAAATAGATAATATGGGATGAGCTAGGAGAGTCAATTGCTGAAAGAGACATAATGTTGCTTGAGCTAGAACGGGAATGCTTGGAGATGTACAAAAGAAAAGTAGATCAGGCAAACAGGTGTAGAGCTTAGATTAGGCAGGCAATTGCTGACTCTAAAGCTGAACTTGCTACCATCTGCTCCGCAATGGGAGAGCGACCAGTACAAATTAGTCAGGTCAGGATATAAAACATTTTAGTGATTAGAATCAATAAATTGCAGTAGATAAAATGTTGTAATGATTTTGAAATATTGATATTGTTCTCTTGTGAGTTGTTGAATATACCAATGAAATTATTTGAATTCAAATATAAATTTAATCAACCTCAAGCTATAGAGCATTTAGATTTAAAGGTGTTTGTAATTTTGAAATACTGTTTTGGCATGAAAACTTGTTAATAGTCACTATTAAGAGTGTAAGAGGAAACTTGAAGGAAGTGGTGATTGCATGATTTCCAGAAGTTAGAAGTGGTGATTTACCACAACCGATTATGTTGACAAGCGGCCAGGAATTTACTTTCACAATTCAGAGAGTGGTTGGTATAGCAGATTGTGTGAGCGTCAACTATGATGATTTTGTAAATAATGTAGAAGTGGGGGACATGCTTCTTGTGGATGGTATGCTATGGATTTCCTTTTCTCTGTATTATTATCAATACTAATTAGAGATCAATAAATAATAAAACCAATTCAAGATGTGAGTGTGCTTGTTTTTGCTATCTTCCGTTTTAATTACATGACCAATGTGTTTGTAGGTAAGGTTATACAACTTTTTGGTCTAAGCACTAACGGAGAATTTTATTTCCTACATGCTTTTATATGTAAATGCTCGTGCAAATGTTAGTTTAACCTTTGCATCTCTCTCTCTCTCTCTCTCTCTCTCTCTCTCTCTCTCTCTCAATCTTTGTGTGTGTGTGTGGCACAGTTTGGGAGGTGGTGTTAGGTATTTCCTGATTATGCACACGTGTGTTATATGTATACTTGAACTCATGAATATCAAAGCTTGAAAGACTTGCTGAAAAATTTATTTAGGGGATTTTGACATTTGCTGTTCTTTTTTTTAATCCATTACTGACTATTTCTTGGCAATAAAGGTGGTATGATGTCATTAATAGTAAAATCGAAGACTAAAGATTCTGTGAAATGTGAGGTCATTGATGGAGGAGAGCTTAAATCCCGACGGCATCTAAATGTTCGAGGAAAGAGTGCTACACTTGCATCCATTACTGGTCAAACTCAGCAATATTTTATAATATGTTAAATCACCATATTGCATATGCATATATCTGGCTTTTCCTTTGACTTCTGGGTATTGTGATTATTCTTTATGGTTTGGAATACGATCCTGTCCATCTATGCAACAGAGAAAGACTGGGATGACATCAAATTTGGAGTTGACAATAAAGTTGACTTCTATGCTGTTTCCTTTGTCAAAGATGCGGCTGTGGTACATGAATTGAAGGATTATCTGCAATTTATTTATCAAGTTATTCTACACAAGCATATGTGTGTTATATATTATCATATCAACTCAAGTGTTTATCTGTGAAGTACCCACTTGGTTTTGAAACATTGACATGACACACACTAATGAGCAACTCCTACTCTTCTTTTTTTCGTAATACTAAAACTTTTCTTCTTCTCCATTAATGAAGTGTAAGTAACGTATTAAGAGTTGTTATCGTGAGTAAACTGAAAAGACTTGTCTCATTATGCTTTCTCATCACTTCAATAGAAGTTTAAAAGCTAAGTTTTTGCAACCTTTTTTTTTCAAGCATCCCGAAGAAACACGCTTTAAATTGTTGTGTAGTCATTTTTATATGGGTGCATGGTAGCCATAGTTGCGTGTAAGGTGTTGGAAAAATCCAATTTTTAATCTAATATTTTCAAATGGATTATTAGATGTGTTCTTGGTCATCTTTGGAGTATACTTAATCTTTTAGTTGTTCATTTCATTGATTTCTTTTATGCATTCTCAGACTCTGTATTTTATCGAATTGTAGGTATTTTTATTCTGTTATCTCATTCACTGATCTGTTACAAGCGTAAGAGTCCAAAAGAGTGCTTGGAAGGTTAGAATATGATGGACATCTAAATTTATGCACCAAGTTCATAAGAAAATAAAGTTTGGAGCTTTTGAAAAGAGATTGCTAGAATGGTTTTGATTATTATTGAATGAGCATATTCTGCCACAGTTTCTTCCGAGTGACAGGACTTATGAGATTGTTTCTGAGAAATGTTATGCAAAATAGAGGTTTGTTTACATTTACACATGTGCGAGCAAAATGTGGGAAAATAGAATTTGAACATCGGATGACTATAGAGAATTCGAAGCTCTGTTTCCCAATTGTATTAAAAATTCATCAAAAATGATTCAATCTCGTCTTTTTATTATTTCTTGCATCATTGCTGGTTTCATAGAAATTTTGACTATATTATTTACGGCTTTCCAGTGGAGAAGAAATATAAACTTAAGTTGGATGAAAGTCATTGCAAAGTCAAAGAAAAATCCAAAAACATGCAATTCATATAAGTTGCATCAATTTGCAATTCTTTTTTATAATACCATAATATACATACATTATAACTTTTCATTATAAGAGAGATTAACTGACAAAAGAATCAATTCATACAATTATACAAACATTATCTTATAATGAAAAAATACCTTAAAATCATTTAACGTTATTAAATACTCAACTAAACTGCAGCACGTGCATCGCACGTGCGTGGACTAGTCTTAGTAATAAGTGCAAAGAGAGAAAATAGAGGCATTTTGTACCTGTTTTATTTTCTTTAAAACTGCTTGAGCTTTTGAAGGCTTCGAAATAACATTTTGAGTTTCAGATGACTGGAATTAATGGAGAGGAAACTGGAGTTGCATCAGATGACTGAACATGTAATCTTCTTGAACTGGTGAATCCCTTGCAAAAGGAATGTGGATATTTTCAAACAAACAGAAAGATATTAGAGTTATGTCTTGATAAATGGAGCTAAACGCACAGAAGCATCTGGAAGATCTTAATCCACCGATTGAACAAAAACTTGTACTCGGACATGAAGGAAAATGCATATATTGTTATACAAATTATCAACTCACTTAAAAGGAAAAAATCAGCCCCGAAACTACATAAATCGAGTTCTTTTTCCCAAAAAAAAAAAAATGCTGATTATCTGTCACAATCAGCAGAACACAGCAGCATACAATGTATACTGGAAGATCATACTTTTCCAAGTAGAAAGACCAATTCTACTTCTTTTTCCACCCTCTCCAGTTCTTCTGGTTGTCAATTTAACGAACTTTGCTGGTTTCATTTCATTAAATAATATTGATGCAAAGAAAATTCCATAAATACAAATTTTTTGACAAAAAATGCACTTAATAGCTCACCACTTTCTGTAAATGCTGATGCAGTTGACTTGAGAAAGTTGGGGAAAGTAAGTCCCGCATGCTTGATAAAGAAGGGACCTCACCTGCACAGGTATCATTTGACAGTATAAAAAAAAGAGAGAGAGAGAGAGAGAGAGAGATAATCATGTAAACTTTGAGACATTTAAAAACACTTATAGACTCGATATAAAGCAGAAAAAATCTAAAAGATTCCAAAGCCTAAAGATGCAATATAACGGTGTAAAAGGGGAAGAAACATTAAAAACGCACTAACTGATTTTTAAATAAAGCAAATAATTTGACTAGTTCTGCTCATAACCTATAAGTCATCGGTTCAACTCAAACAACAAGCATATAAATGCCTAAAATATTCCACATACAATTGAATGGAATTACCAGGCCCTAGAGAAGTCTTTGAGTGATAAAAAGCAGCAAATGGAGCATTGCGACTATATCCAATCTCTTGGCAGCCTGAAATGTAAAGATTTTTAATCGAACACGTGGGCTTATTTGTGAAATATTGTGTATTAAATTAAAGGGGTACTTACAAAAATACCCTTAAAATTAGAGATGTTTTGAAAAATACCCTTAAAATCATATGAAAGATTTTTAGGAAGTAAAAAATAGTGTAAAATAAAAAAGTGACACAATATCACTTTTTTATAAAAATTGTCACCTTTTTTTAAAAAAAGTGACACAAACTAAAAAAAAATGTGACAAATACCGAAATAGGATCATTCATTTGTGCAGCACCGTTAATCATATTCTTAAAATAATCACCACATTCAGGTCAATCCAAATGTTGATTATGTTAGAAAAATCTAACATATTATTTCTTTTTTTTTTTTTATCTTTTTAAAAAGTGACAAAAATTTAAAAAGTAACAAAGACAAAATTCAAAAAAAGTGACGAATTTTTAAAAAGTAACGAATTCAAAAAAGTGACACAAATTAAAAGAAGT
>CAIGRQ010204446.1:0-10361 GCA_903798375.1 Fraxinus sp. D2006-0159 | reverse complement strand
ACCGACCCACGGACACCCCTAGTCTAAATAAAGAAAAAAATGCACCAAAAAAGGTTGTTGAACTTGAGAGTCATTATGTTTTGGGATAATCCCAGCAGATGTCTCAAATCTTTCAAATAGTTGTAGATTTTTTCCTAACCTTTTATTCATTGTAATCGTCGCTTCTAACCTTTCGAATCGTTGCGGCTAAAGTCCCAATGGAAGGATTCCATCCAAATGTCTATTAGTTGGCCAAAAAATTGATTTTGACCACTTTTCTCATAAATTTTAAAAGGGCATAATGGTAATCTTATATTTATAAATTTATCTTTTAAAAACTAATGAAATAAATAAATAAATTATCTATCATTTTTTTCACCTACCCCACACCCCCCCCCCCCCCCCCACCCCCATCCCTACCCCACCCAACCAACCCAACCCAACCCCCCAAAATCCCTAAAATCAAAATCAAATCATCCCAAAATTCCCTCGTAAAGAAAATGGAGTTTAAGGTCCTGACAATCCAATAACTACGGGTGGATTTCGACATTGGAGGAATAGTAAAAGACCGTCGATGAAGGTCGGTACGATAGGGGAATAAAAGACATTATTTCCATTCCAATCAGTGATGAATCATGACCTGTTGGACTGTACATTCCTGCCATCGGTGAGAGTGCAATATCCGGTGGCTAAGCACCCGCGATTACCGGTTTGTTCACTTCATTTGGATTCTTCCCAAAAATCCTCTGGGCAACATTTCCAGTATAATGCCTTAAGTTATGCATTGAACTTCGACAACAGAGGGCACGTTCAATTGTGTATTTGTGTGGCTGGTATAGCGTTGAGAAGGGTGGGAGTGGAAGGGATTGAGATAAGGAAGCTAGAGCAGTTGCAAATTGTTAGGTGATGATTTTTGTAATAAGACATGCGTTATGGTTTGCTGCGTGTGAGGGATGACGGTTGTGGACTTTGGCCGATGACCGCAATCAACGCCGATAGGTGGTTGGATGGGTTTTAGAGTGGCGGTAGGTTTGGGGGACGATAAAGAAGATATATAATTGTTATTTTTCTTTACATTTTTTTTGTCTCTCTAAACCCCTGTTTGAGCCGCATTAAAATTTTCATTATCATTCTTTTACTAATTTTCAACCACACATTTTTCAATAAAATAATATTTTTCATCAGATCAATAATTATTTTCAACATAACGTAGCTCAAACGCACCCTAAATTAGTTTTAACTTATTTTAATATAGTAAATTGAAAGTTATTATTTTACCCTTTACAAAAAATATAAAAAATGTGGTCAAACTCAATTTCTTGGTCAACTAATAGACATTTGGATCCATTGGGGCTTTAGCCGCAACGTTTCGAAAAGTTAGGAGCGATGGCTGCATTGAATGAAAGGTCAGGAAAAAGTCTGCAACTATTTGAAATGTTTGGAGCCTCTGCTGCAATTATCCCTTATTTTTTACTCGATAGACGAGCCTTAAATGGAAAAGAATGACGGTGAAAAGGAAAACCACCTGCTCTAGACAATATATGGTCCATGACTTCAAAAATTAAGTCTTGGTGGAGCTCTATTTTTTAAATAGATTTTTGTGAAAAGTAATTCATCTTAAAAAAATCATTTTATTAAAAACTAAAAAAGTATGAAATTTTTTTGAGTTTATGCCTTGTTTGGTACACATTTTGTAGTCAAGAATACATTTTTTATGTAATGCAGAATATGTGGTTGAAAAAGAAAGAACAATTATTAATGTGATGAAAAATATTATTTTATTGAAAAATGTGTGATTGAAAATGATTAGGAGAATGATAATTTAAAAAAATGATGTGGCTCAAACATGACATATGTAAAATTATTTTGTTAAGAAAAAGTACGATAAAAAATTTGAAAAAAAAAATAAATTTTAAAGAATGAAGTTCCAAAAAGGCTAAATAACATTAACAATGAAAAAAGAACTGATTTCAGTGTTTTATGATTAAGAAATTTCTTGTTAAAATGGGAGAAGTTTGAGAAATGAGATTGTATTTATTTATTAGTAATAGGCATAGAGGCATTTACCTTTAATGGCTGCTGGTAGGCACGGTGGATTTTTGGCTTATTATTTCCTTTCCATTGTACACATATTTTCGCAAATAAAAGTCAAGTGGGACACCATTTCTGGCACCAGCTTCCAAGTATAAAAAAGTAATCTTCATTGTCAGTGTTAACTTTATTTCTGTACTTGGATCTTTTGCTACTCACTTAAAAGAGTGAAGACTTCAGTTACAGAGAGGACAGATAGAGAATCCAGGGTAAAATCAAGAACCCACAAATCTCAACATAAAGGTGATTCCATTTCCTTTTATTCTGTAATTTAGAGTGTTAATTTCAAGACAGTGTTAATTTCAAGACTTTTTTCTGGGTTTTTTCGGCTCAAATCTGATGAGTTTGTTCTCAGCATTCATACCCAAGAAAGATCTTGGCGGATTTCTGGGTGCAGAATAATGGGTCTGTTGAATTTCATAAGATTGCTTCAACAATTCTGCGTTGCTATGTGAATTGAGTGGCTTTAATCACATTTCTTAGTTTTAACTTAAGTTAATGTGTTCCGATTATGAAGTTTGAGAGTTAAAATTCAGAAAGCTTTTATGAATCTTTTTGGGTGTGAGAAAGTTCTTGGAATTTATGTCTGTGAAACAGGTTTTTTTTTTTTTTTTTTCTTATTTGTTGAGTTTTGCTTCTAAAATCTTCAACTTACTGAAATGTGTATAAACATCAATAAGTTAGAACGCCAATATATTTAACAGATTGATTTAATATTGGACCAAAATTTTTGTTGGTCAATAACTTGGAATAGTCATTTTGCACCTATTGGGAGATGCATACACATAAATATTGGTTTTTTTTTTTCCCCTTGGAAAATCTTTGTTTCCCAGTCGTAAACTCGTAATTAACAAAAATAAAACAATTAAGTGTAGTCCTCCACAATTCTGTTTATTTTATGAATAGAGCAGAGGAAAAATGTAATCTTTCTCATATAAGAATAGTTTCCATAATATTCCCTGTTGTCGTTATTAAATATTGCTTTGTCTTGAGGAGTGATAAAGTTTTTATTTTGGTGTTGTCCTCTGTCCTCTAAACCGGTAGACAGAATATGTCCCTATGTCCCTGTAATGAAGCCAATTCTTATCACCTGTTACATTAGCACCCTGATCAACAAGAATGCTTGGAGAAAATGGTGGCAAAAAGAAAATAATTTTTTTTAGTAATTTCAAGATCAAGATTCTATAGTTTATCCGTTTCTTGAACTGCTTGATTTATGAACTTGAGTTTCTGTGAGCACTTTATCTGCTGCTTTTGAGATTTTCCAACCTTTACTGATTATTAGTATAATTTTAAGCAGGACGTAAAAAGATATTCTCTGATAATGTCTGAAACATCCATGATGAGTAACAATGAGGCATATAACCATTATCTGAATGGTATGACCCCATCTGAAATTGCTGTACACTTCAAAGAGATTTATCCCGAGTTTGGTGATCTTGATGTTGAAGAAGTCCTTCTACAACAGGTACTTCGGGAAACTTACCTGGGACAGTCTTGTTTTCTGTTTCTATATTATTTGTCTGACTGCTTTTATGTTCTATGTCAGGAAAGTGCGTATCTACATATTCAAGCCAGTGGAAAGGAAAAGGTTTCAACATCTGACTATGGCCAAACTAGCAATAGGAGTCAATTTTCAGCACAAGACAATGAATCACAATTAGCTCTTGATGAAGCTTTTGCTAGATCTTTGGAATTGGGGGACAACTTTGCCGACTTATATAGTTCTGAGCATGGTGGCACCATAGTTGGTAATAAATCCCAACTTCATGTAAATTCAGTAATATAGCCTG
Source organism: Fraxinus sp. D2006-0159 (assembly GCA_903798375.1). Taxonomy (NCBI): domain Eukaryota; kingdom Viridiplantae; phylum Streptophyta; class Magnoliopsida; order Lamiales; family Oleaceae; genus Fraxinus; species Fraxinus sp. D2006-0159. The sequence continues at coordinate 6,498 of CAIGRQ010204446.1, read as the reverse complement.
TATATTTCCAAATAGGTCAAAAACACAGGTGCTCACTGAACTTCTAGCGAAATTGACCATTAAGCTTCATCTTGTTTCATGTTGGTCAGTCAGTCACAAAACATAAACATTTGGTAATATTTGGCCACTTCATCCATGTCTCTTAGTTTGGCTAACTGAAAAGCCGATGTAGACTGCTACATTTACTTTTTTGTTGGTCAAATTAGCAGATGTGGATGGAGTGACTAACGTGAACAAAATTAAGTTTCATGACCAAACTTTTAACCCTGTCTGGTGGAGAGGAGAGCAATATTCTTCTCTTGATACTCAAATGAAATCTAATAGTTTACTTGCTACAAAAGCTCTACTTCCTTTTATTTGCCATACTGGATTTTTATTATACATTAATGCTAATATTGAGAGTGACCTCTCCTCTACATGATCTGCAGAGAGCACAGATTCAACTCCCAGAGTAACACCTGCCAGGGTACTTGTGCGAACTTGTGCACCTTTTTGGGTGTGTATTTTGCAGCTTGATTTTAAAGTTCATGTTGTGATTCTTGGTTTGTGTGATTAAATGCAGATAGCGGTCCAAAACACAAGGGAAGACGAAGTTGATCCAGATATTATGAATTATGAGGTTGGTTAATCTGAAAGATGAATATTGTATTTTGTTCCAACTCTGAAACTCTTTGCTCAAAAATAAGAAATTATTTGTAGTCCATGAGTCTTTTTTATCTGTTTATAGGAATTGCTGTCACTAGGGGAAGCTGTTGGCAATGAGAGCAAAGGACTTTCAGACGATCTCATCTCTCGTTTACCAACTTTTAAATACAAAGCAGGGTTATTCTCCAAGAAAAAGAAAAAGGAAAAGTAGGAACTCTCTGATCTCAAATCTGCACTAGAGCTCTGTACATTTCTTATGTTAAGTGAAATATGTATCTATGATGACGAGTACTCATGCATTCTCACCCAAAATAACAAACTGATTAATGTTATTTGAGAGCATTCCTGGTTGAGTCTAAAAAAAATTAAAAAGTAAAAAGTTACCTATAAGTAACTTCTAAGCTTAGTCAAACATGTCGTCGCCTATATGTTCTGAAGCTGGAGATGTAGGTGTCAAGTATTTGATGGGAGACTAGTATTTTTAATGGCCGTTCCATCATTCAATGCATTCATTCATTTATTGGCATGAAAAAGTACACATAGGATACTCTTTAATACATTAAATGATGTATTGCTCCGTTCACTGATTAGAAGAAAAGAAAATTTTGACTAGTCTTACGTGTTCTGTCTACATTTTAGGTGTGTGATATGTTGTGACGAATACAAGAATGGAGCTAAGCTGATAACTTTGCCTTGTGCTCACCAGTATCATTCAGGATGCATTACACATTGGTTGAAACTCAGTAAGGTGATGATCATTCGTGTTTATCACTCCATTTTGAGGATTATGGACCCTTTTCTAGAGTACATCTGTTGAAACATTACCGAGCTAATGCATCTGCTTGAATTTTCATCACACCATGTTAAAGCGTACGCATACAAAAAGCATATGCTGAACTCAATAAGAAATCAGAAATAGACTGTATGTTGCTTAGGCATAAATGTGAATTAAGCATTATTGCATATACCAGTTTCCATTTTAAAAAAAATGGAAAAAAAAAGAAGTAAACTTGTTTCTGCAACACATTTCATATCTGCAAGAACTCTTTATGTGGAATTATAACTCTCTCTCTCTCACAGAATTGCCCAGTGTGTCAAGAGGAGGTTCGAGGAGAATAATTTGTTGAAGTGCTTGACAGAGTACAGTCTATATTTCTTCTGCTTGCGCCTACTGGTTTTGGCTGCATCATTACATTCTAATATTGGAATAACCAGTTTCAAGTTTACAGACTATCCTAAAATAACTTCACTTTGATCAAGTACTTATTTGTGTATAAAGCATAGGAGTTACTCTTTGTATGTTCAAGCAGTATCCCTGTAATTGTCTTGTAAAGATTGTTTGCAGTGGATGTAAAATACCATACTGCAGCAACCGTGCTTTGCTTGAATCAATGATGGTGGTTATAATTATCTCCAGTCCCAACGCGCCTAAGATGTAGCACATGGCATATTGTTAGTGTGTATCATCTCACTGTAATGTAGCAAGGATCAACCAAAAGAGGTATACATCGAGTATTTGCCTCAAGAAGTCACATTTCCATCCATTTTTGGATTTTGGTAAAGTGCATGTTTTCAACAAGTCATTATAGATAATCATAGGCTTCTTTTGATTTCAGGTTAGGTGCATTATTGCTAAAAGTTCAAAGTAAGCCCCAATAGCGTTCTCTCATAAACATGTAGAAAACATGAGTTTGCTAGGCATCAAAGATGCTGAAACTTTATTAATTGGTGGTTTTTCATATTTATGATTTTCAAGAAGGATGCAAATATCATATTAACACCAATCTGTTCAGGTTCTCGAATTCATTCATGTCCATAGTTACACTTGCAAGAAGTTTCAGACAATAATACCCACAAATGAAAGATGGTACAACAAATAAGAATTAAAATAGAACTCTACAACATTAATCACGAGTTCCATAATTGCGGGAAAGAAATGAAAATAAATCGGTAACGTAAATAAAACAGCCTGCACGGATATGCCAGTTCACTTCTGACAAAATCAAACCACAACAAACTATGTTTCTCATACCTTCCAGCTATAGTCCATGTTGTCATCGAGATCACTGTTAAAAAATCCTTTTTCTGTGAACTCATGGTCTCGTACCATATCTTCTGGTAAATGAAGGTTCTGCGAAAAATCTGATTCTTTGTTGCCGAATCCACTACTGGCAGTAGCAGCAGACTCACTAGTTGAAGCAGTTTTGAAACTATTGCTTCTGCTTGTAGGGGGTCCAACAGCACTGCCTTCCCCGTTTGCAGCTGGATTAGTTGCTGGTGAAGGGCTGTTTCTAAACTCAAGCCCGTCCCCATATACATTGCCACCTGCACTCTGCATGGAATGAAACTGCTGCGGAATCCCTTTCCCACTTTTGTTGTTACTCATATCCTGCAGCAGTTTCTGGATCATTTGCTGTTGTAAAGCTTGACTGCCTTGGGAGGGTACAGACTGATTTTGCTGCAGTACGCCATTCCCACTCAACAAATGATGCAGGTTCTGTTGATGTGATACATGGGAACTCGAGAAGCCAATTATGGGTGAATTCTGCATGCTTCCGGGCAAAATACACGTGGACCCTGGAGGTGTTGAAGTCAGAGCTTGTTTAGAATTATTGAAAGAAAAAGCATCATGCTGAAGTGAATTTTGGGTTGAGCTTATTGAGTTTTGTCTCATCAGCAAATTTTGGTAGTTTGTGACTGCAAGAGCAGCCTGGGCCGAGCCACTCAAAGCTCCGCCACCAACCATATGTTGGTTATTGTTCATTTGGCTATTGAGTCCAGCTTGCAACGCCATTAGTTTATTGAGTGTACTCTGATCAGTTCGCAGACCTTGAAGACCCCCCATCCGCTCTGTTTCTTTCATCTTCTGCATCTGAATCTTTGACACACAAGCATGTCGCGGAAAGGTTTTCAAGCCCTCTGCAAATGAAAGCTGAATGAGCATCATATGGACGCCAACGCATTCTTACGTGCACTTAATACAGAAATCAGATATAGAACAACTACAGCACATTTCCCCGTGAATGGATGAAATCAAATGGTAAAGTCGAACCAACATACCATATTCCATCAAATATGTGAATTTTATGCAAATAGATCAATATAGCAAAACGGTATAAATATCATACAAGTGTTTCATATTATTAGAGAACTAATACAGTGGGAATTCATTACCAATAGGCCCCGCCTGTTGGTCTCTGCAAAACTCCATAAGGTCTTTCATGCTGTTGACAACCTCTGCTATCTGTTCACATCAGACAAAAATGAGAGACCGTTCAGTCATAGAAATATGACATGGGGCAGTTATTTGAGACATGCCTGGAGGCATCGAACATATCGTTTGGAGAATCCCAAATCATTAAGTGACTGTAAATCCAAATTCCTAGCAAGCTGACGTTCAGCTGTTATAATCCTGAAGATAGACATGAATATATTACACATACATCAATGGCATACAAGAAGACAGTTTTGGGCAATTATGGCAACAAATAAATACTAATTAAATAATTACCAATTTTGAAAATACTGACTTCAGAAATTGAATCACCTCAACAAGTAATATGCAGAAGTATGTTGACAAGGGGACCAAAATATATCTCTTTTTTGGTACTAAAACATCTTGATCTCAACTTACATCTGGACGCAAGAAAACACTTACCAGCTCTATTACAAGACCAAGCAGTAATACTGACTTCTTGAACCTTCATAAATCGTAATCTTACTGAAGTTTGTTACTAAAATTTTGAAATGACAAATACTCTTCATTTTCTCCCCAATGAACATTTAAGGATAACCTCAGTAAGCTTTCACTAATCTCTTTGTCCAGGACGGGTAAGGTTAACCCTTTAAGCAAGAATTGTCAAGTAAATCCAGTCTAACAAATGATCCATCATTAAGTCAAACAACCATGTCAAACATTTTAACAAAAAAAAAAAAAATCCTGGATAAGCTTTCTGACAGGTTTTGGAATAGGACAAGTTGCCTCTTCGATCACCACTAATCAATAATCATATCAAATATTATAAAAATGCATAGAACTGAGAGAGGTAAAGTATAACAGGGAGAAAATATTTTTATATTTTATTTTTAACTAGCATTCTAAACCATCAATCACAATGTGATTGCATATACTGATCGTGTACGATCATGATGCACTTCCAAGTCCAGTTCAAATATCTAGCATCTCAACTTGTGTTCTTAAATGCCAGCGATAATTAAATGTTTAGGCCACAAATTATTCTCCTTTCAATCAAGAATTATAATAACCTTGAATAGATTGCAAGAATATTATCTGTGTGATCCCTGAACAAAGACGGAAAAGACGAAACAAATGAAATTGACTAAATTGGAAGAAAGGATCTGCAGACTAAGAGAGTAGAGGACTCTTCACTCACATAGCACTATTTGCCTGTAAATCTTGCTGAGAAACCCCATCTGGTCCATTTTCAGAAATTGTGCTTTGGCATTTCTGTGCAACCTGAAGTAATTGATTCACCTGTAGAAGAAAGTGTTTAATAAGTACCATATTTCCATGTAAATGCTCTGCACTTGCATCAACTAAAGTTTCATGCTAAATGGGAGACAAATCAGGCCCTTTGCTTGGAGTTCATGTTTGACTGCTATAGGTTATTTTCCTCCTTATTTTCAACCAATATATATAAATTATCGATGAATAAAATAAAAAAGTGGCACATTCAATGCTCAAGTAAGAGAGTGATCAACTAGAATTCCCAAAACTGATAGGGATCTTGACAGCAATTCTAACAATTGTAACTTGATGATTCTGAAGTATAAAACAAACTGCAAAATGCGCAACTAATTGCAATAGTTCTGGAACTTCATCGTTCGAACTGTGGCATTCCCAATCATGTTAGGGATGATAATTCAAATCATACCAAGTCTTACAAAGACAAAGTTACCACACTAAACATAAATTAGCTAGATTTTTGCACAAGCAGGGAATTCAAACCAATGCAACTGGAAAAGGATGATCATTTAAATCATATGGAAACTAAGCAAAAAACTTCCATCGAGCTTACAACAGATCGGTTGTAATATGCCACTAATATCTGAGGTGCAACCATAAACTACATGTAAAAGTAAAATTGAACTAGCATAATTCAATTGAGAACGTAATGGAAGTTGTGTGCCTATGAAAAAATAAAAATAAAAAATTAAGGGCTCGGCCAACAAATAGCAAGTACAACAATTACCTGTGGTACGACCAATCTCCGGGGAAGAAGTTCTTCATGGTGCCTCGCACAAAATTCCCATGACAATATCTGAAAAATGTAAGTGATTCAATGCAGTGAAAGATATAAAAATGAGTAAACTGATAATACTTCCAAGTCAATTAATCTTTCCAGTTTACCTTTAAGTCATTGGTGAAAATAATACGAAGCTGACCCTCACGAACCACACGNGAAGTTCTTCATGGTGCCTCGCACAAAATTCCCATGACAATATCTGAAAAATGTAAGTGATTCAATGCAGTGAAAGATATAAAAATGAGTAAACTGATAATACTTCCAAGTCAATTAATCTTTCCAGTTTACCTTTAAGTCATTGGTGAAAATAATACGAAGCTGACCCTCACGAACCACACGAAGTTGCTCATATACACTTTCTTGAACAGCTTTTGCATACTCCAACATCAACATTCCTGAAGGGAATCTACATTCACGAGGTAAGTCCAAAAATAAAAGCTCATCGATGACCCCACCGCCAAATTTGATTTCATTCAGTCTGGGGAGCACTTCAAAAGTTGCCTCTGTTAAGACCCACACACAAGTAATATGAGTTAGGAAATATCTCGATACTACTTTGACGTAGGATCAATGGATGTATTCCCAC
>CAIGRQ010204403.1:0-10363 GCA_903798375.1 Fraxinus sp. D2006-0159 | reverse complement strand
TATTTCCTTACAATTTACTTTTCAAAATCAATTATTAATTTTATTACACATTTTTGTTAGGAATCACAACTACTGCCTACTTATTCAAATCTTATTTCTACAAATTTGTAATTAAGGTTCAACTACGGCAAAATATTGCATCATTAACAATACATTCCAAATTTTTTACGGTTTATTGGGAATTATGAGATTTATGACAATTAGGGAGCCTCCCTTTGATAAGAGAATTTATAAATCATTTAAATGGTCTAATCTATAAATGGGAACATATAGAATTATCATTTTGCCATTTTAAATATATATCTTAGGTTAGATGCTCAAGTTTTGGTCAACTAACGGATCATTTAACGAAAATCGTCCAGAACTCATTCTGCAACACAACTTTAAAAGGTTTGAGACATTCACTGCTATGATATAAAGGCTTGGGTGTTATTTGCATATTTCTAAAAGTTAGGGTCCTCCATTGAAATTATTCATAAATTAAATGGTTGTACTTGCTAGTCTCATGAAATGTGTTGATTAAAGTAGCTTGAAGAGGGATTACTCTTCATCCCTGGATTTCAGCAAGCCCCCAACACTGAACACTTGTCACCACCTGTTCATTTTGTTTGTTCGCAAACCCAACTCTAGACCAACAATTTCAGCAGCTATGCAATGGTCCAAAATTGTAATTTCACAAATTTGATAGCGAGTAAGAATTAAAATATAAATTAGCAAATTAACAAGGGTTGATTTTGGGACTAAAAAAGTAAGGGCCCTGGAAAGTTTGGATTTTGAAGTGAAATAATTATCAAAAACTATCATAAATCGTGGGCGGTGGGGTTGAGATGCTACTAATAAGTAATAAGTACATGTCTGATAAAGTTTAAATTGGTTAAATATACTTTTTATCCATTTATTTCGTAGGACTAACAATTATCATCCACACATTTTATAGAACTTACAACTTATAATTACTTAAATTTTAATTTAAGCCCTTACAAGCTTGCTCTAAGGTGGTAAGACCAAGAAGAATCTACGAGTGGTAAAGGACTTGGTTTCGTGGACAGTTGTTTCACTCCCGATATTCCACAACTGCACATCAATATGCATTCCTCTCATTGCAAGCATAATAGTGCCAACATCTCTTATGGACGGTAGCTACACAGTGCTCGCATTTGTCCGCAGTAACTTTGTACACACCGCCTCTGACACCAATCTTTACCATATGTCCCCATAAGCATTAGTTCGTCGAATGAACGGCCTCTACCACAACGTTATTATGTATGTCGAAACAACAATACAATCTCCATCATTGTGCTCTGCAATGTAAGCTCTACGAAACAAACAAAGCACATAGGAACACATTCACGCAATGCCTAACATTCGTATTCTTCATCCCAAAAAATTTCTTCATCAATTCTACTTGCTAGCCGACACAATTGTGTCTCAAAATCTTTTTTTACAATAACACACACCATTGATCTTCTACAACCAACAACGTACATTCGAGCGGTCCCCCTTTGATACTAACTTTCACAAACCCTTAGGTTTGGCTTTTCAGGTTCCACACCTCAAGACCTCCTTCTCCCTCATTCTTAGGCCAACAAGTCCGAACAAATGACACACATGCATGTTTATAGGTAGGATGCTAGATGATATATGCATATGATCACGTACTTAGAGCACTCTTTGGTAATGAAGGCTACACGCCTAGCTATTGGTGACCTTGCCATACCAAATAGGGAGAGGAATGTTGTCGGTGCGTGACACTTTGGATTGTTTGTGTTAAAGATGGAATGAGATCAAGGGAATTTTTAATTTCTAGTTTCCTTCTATACCGATTTCTTCCTTCTTTTATTATGTAATAAACTTATTTTAATTTTTAATTACTATTAGGGTGAAAGTGATTATTTAAAAAAAAAAATTATTAGAGAATGTGTGGTTAAATGTAAGAAAATTTTATGAGAACGTGTGAAAAGTAATTTTATTTAGAGAAATTTTAAATGGGTGTAGGAGAAATGCGATTTCCAAATAATCACTTTCAAACAAGAGCTTAATAATCAATAAAATTAGGGTTCATTTGGCAAATATATAAATAATTTTATAAATAGAAATAATAAATGGGATAATAGTGAGTCTCACAAAATGTATAAATAATAATGAGAAGTGGTTATAAATGTGTTAATATTTGACTTCGACTGAATTTACAAATTGTATTCAAAGGAGGCTTAATTGCCTTCTTAATTAAAAAAGATTGCCTTCTAATAGTAATGTAAACAGAAATATTACTATTTTTGCTTGAAAAAATAAAGGTAGAGGATTAGAATGTCCATAACTAAACGTCTGAGCTTCATTTTGCACAAAATGCATAGATTGAGGACCCTTTTTGCTATATTTTCCTTTATCATCTTGACAACCATTCATATTACATCAGAAAGGCTTTTTTTTTTTTTTTCCAAAAAAAAATGTGTAACTAAAAAGTAAAAAAAAATAAAATTGTAAAAAAATTGAAATAATTATTATTATTAATTTGTTTTTTTGGAGAATTTATGATTAAAAATAAGTATAGAGAAATGTGATTTTCAGATAGGCGCTCCCATTTGTTGACAATATTCTACTTGATAGCATCATATTTAGCCATGGCAAAGAAGTTCGTGGGCTTGGCCCGGAAAAATCCCGGGCTAGGCCGGCTCGTGACTCGATTCCACTGAGCTCCATCTGAGGCATCAGCTCGAGTTCGGGCTGGCCCGTATCAATCTGTCCGTTAAAAAAAAATTTTAAAAATAAAATAGTTGAAGTAGCTGCCTAGCAGCTATTTATTAAAAAAAACCCAGCGGGCTCGGCTTGGCTTGGCCCACTAAGGGTCGAGATTTTAGCTCGAGCCGAGATTTTTTGGCCGAATTTTGCTCGGCTTGGTTCAGGCCAAAAAAAACTCGAACCTTTTTTTGCTCGAGCCGAGCCCGAGCTTTGAGTTTCAGCTTGTGGCTTGTTGACATAGCTAATCATATTCATCCATTAAAAAAAATGTTTTCCATATCACACGCTTGGATTTTAACAACACATGATTGTCAACTAATATTGTCGACCATGTTTTTATACTTATTTGTATTCTAAATTGAATTTGTAGAATAACTAGTTAGCTTAATTGGCATTGATAACAAGTGGGGTGCATGGCCAAGACGGACCTCTGATAGTTGAGTCAATAAGAAATCCGGATTTTCTAGTGAAATAATGTAGGATATGAGTGTCATATGAATCTAGCAAGTTATTGTTTGGAGTGTTTACCAGTAGCTGTTATGATTTATTTTAAAAAAAAAAAAGCAGTTTAATAGGTGGCTGTTAACAGCTGATGTAACAGTCGACTGTTAGGACAGATGAATATTTTTTTTGTTTATACTTAAAAATTTATAGATATGTTAAAAAAATTATCGACATGTTAATCTATGTCGAAATAAGATTTATCGATTAAAAACATATACTAATTTAACGAAAACAAAATTAAACATACTATACTTACCGATTCGAAATGATAAACGTGAAAAAAAAAAAAAAAAAAAAAAAAATAAAAAATTATTCAGTAGTTTTTTGTAATTGTATTGTTTACTTAAGGGAATCTTTGTCTTTTATAATTCAAAATGTAATTGTGAAAATATGCAATTGTTGAAAATTGAAAGTGAAAATTAAGGATTTTGATCATACCAATTTTAAAAAAGTACCCCACAATCTAGGGGAAAAGAGGGTAGTAATGGGTTTAGAATTTGGGCCGGTTATCAAACAATTTCACATTTCATTTTGAAAAGAGTGTTGTAATTTCACATTTCATTTTTTTTTTGTTAACCTCCACGTCACCCTTTCAACCAACATGTTAAGTTCGTCTGTTACAGTAGCGCGATCGTTCTGAAAAATGAGATGACCCAAAGCTGAAAAACAGATTATTTTCTTGTCTTGCAATCAGTTCTATAATTTCTATTACGAATGACTGATATGGACATTATTTATGACGCCGGTCTTTATACATAATATTCTACATTCCCTTGACTGCCATTGCCACAACCAGATCTATATAGTTTATCAGTTCCCCAAAGTACAAGAACGGGAACTAGAATCGTTTATATATACTTGTACTTGAACTTTGGGATTTCTAATTTTGGTGTCCAAATAATTAAAGATGCACGATGAGATTGTGTTGGAGCTGGAGCTCGAGCTGGTTAAAGTATCATCTTTTGTCCCAAATCAATGATTCTTTGAAAGAATATAAATTTACTTGAGTGGTGAAGGGAAAGCCTGAATAAGTTGTACTTTCTAACAGTAGTAAACCTAACTGTAGTAAATGCTGCTGATATTAATACCTAAATTGCTAACTTGATATGGTGACTGATGTTATTATGCAGGTTCAGATGCAGTTCTTATTGAAGGTCTTTAAAGCATTGCTGTCAAGTAGATAACTAACGGTATGTATCATTTTGTGATCGCTCAATCTCAATCATCATCCTAGTCAAATACTTGGATGTGTTTATGTTAGGAATAATGATAGCATTATAAAATTCAACATCTCTACAATTTGCACAATGACAGAATATAATACCCAAAGAATTAACCTCAGCCTACAATATGTGATCAAACAAATAAACCATGGCATAAATTAAATGAAACCAGCATAGCTAAACAGGAATTGAAATGTTATTTCCCTTCCTTCACTGGCCGAAAATGTTAGATGTTTAAGGCTCAGGAATAGCTTCCATATTTATGCAAATCACCTTCCGTAGAGAGTTAGAGAACTGACCTGAATCAACCATCACTTAGCTTGGATCATCGATCAAGAGATCTATCCAAAATAGCCAAGAACAAGCCACAAATCCAACCTAAATCTAGCGAGAAATCAACACTATTTATCTACTATTTCAAGCCTAAGTGTACACAAAGATTACTCCCTTTAACAGGCTAAAAATTGATTCCAAGGGACCACCACAAAGAAGAAGAACTACGGGCTGCCGAGAAGGAAAATAAGGAAGAGACTAAGAGCTTGTTTGGTAGAGATTTTGTGGAGGAAGAATTGATTTTGAATAGTGATATGATAGGAAATGTGTGGTTGAAAAAGAAGAAAAAATCATTGATGTGATGGAAAATATTATTGTATTGAAGAATGTTAATCTGTACCAAACAGACCCTAAAATAGAGAAAAAAAAGTCTTGTCTTGGAAAATGGAGAGAGAGAGTCCTTAGGCGTGTAAGAGAAGCTTTCCCCTTTCTTTCAAAAAAGTCAGTGCCCAATAAAATATCTCATAAGAATTAATCATAGCCATAGATCTAATCCAAGGGTTGAGAACCACTTAAACCTACAGTTTATATCATATTTGTGGTTTTTCGGAACTTTTGTTTTTCTATGTAATGACACGATACCGATCATGTAAATGGCTCTTTTGAGGATTATATACGATTTGTTCTTTATGATTATTTCTTGCATTTCCGTAGCTGGATCCCTTGTGTATACTTGATACACTTGGTCGAGTAACTATTCGTTATGTATACTCGGTTTACTCTGTATAGGTACTTGATACATATGAATGTGGCTTGTGTGCATTTAAGATGCATTTTGAAACATCCGAAGTGGATGATTATGTTTGTAAAATTGTGGGTGGGTACTCAGCGGTGGGAAGAAAGTATATATAAAGAGTGTAACATGTGAATAAGCTGAAAACTGCCATTTTCCTTGGTTAAGCTGACGAACCTTTACGTACTGCTTTGCCTTTCCTTTAACGTATATGTGATGTAATGCTTTTACGAGTCCACACCACGCAAAAAATAATAATAATAACAATAATAAGTGTCTCGCTGATAGAGTCGAGCACCTTTTTTTAACCATAAGTTGTGATTCATCGCTCATAAACTTGCTACGAACGCTACACGTAGTATGTTGATGTTGCAACCGGAGCTGGATGCACCTATAGTTGTTATGGATTTGCATCAAATCTTTGTTGTATCATTTTTATAGACACTGTCAATTTTTTAGTTCTTTCGCCAAATGTTTCGAACTAAAAATTTACTTAATAACTTCTAATTCATTGAATAAATGTAACATTTTACAAGAGGCAACCCCAATTCTATAACTCGATAATTTTTCTACTTGCTAAGCTAATAAAATAATTTTAAAAAATAGGCCAAAAAAAAAAAAAAAAAGGGCTGATTTCATGACCATTTTGGTGACCCAAATTCCAAATACATTAATAATCCCAAAGCAAAAGTAGCAACTTTTTCTTCCCTAAGCTTCCAAGTCAAAGGTTCATAAGTGACCCTTTAAATGTATAGTATTTAATTAACCTATTTTATAGGCTAGTAATTGTTTAGACAAGAGAACAAAATTGATGTGTCTTTTATTTTGTTTCTTATTCAAATCCAATGAATGGTGCAGTGAGACCAAATCACCATCTACTAATTGTTAGTAGAATTTTGCTTTATGTACAAAAAAATAAAAAATAAAAAATTGTACATAATGGATGTTATAATATGATGTGGAGAGAAAAGATTTAACGAAAAAATTAAGTATATTTTAAACTGATAAATGATAGATTGTCATGTAACATTATATAATTTATTATATAAATCTTGATGCAATAATTCGAGTTAGCATTCATTAATTAATTAAAGGGAAATTGATTTGTTAATTTCACCAATACGTGTCAATTTTCAGAAAGCAACAAAAAATTAGCAGCAGTTCCAAGGTGCGGCGTTCGGCGCAACAAATATTTTATAAAGTGATTGAAACAAACTCATTTTCAACAAAGGACAAATTTATGTATATTATTTTCATTAAGAGCCTTCTATCATTCTTTAATTCACCCTTCAGTCTCGCCCATATGATCTGGTCTAGCATGATGTAGCCAATAGTTGTACGCTAAGAATTTGAGTTCTTAAATTCAATAAATATGAGATCAATTATGTGGATCTTTTACTTTATTATCGAATGGTAGTCAAAAAAAATTGCTACTTATGACAAAGGTTCAATCCATCCAATAGATTTGCATCGGAATGGACTTAAACATTAAACATCCCGCTCTAATACCAACTCATCTACGATATTGTCACCACTTTATTCAAGCTCGGAAATTCACTCCAAGTCCACTCCCTTATGGCAGATTTTGTTTCAAGGGTACTACTACATTAATATGTTAATTTCAATCTACCATTTTTCCTTGTGACTCTTTCTACTGTAATCATCTCTTTTATGAACGAAAATTTGAGATTCAGGTCAAAAAAATTTGATAAAGGTTTGCAGTGATGGTCAACCTACTGCAATCCCACTGTTTTCAAGTGGTAATGATCTCGAATCAATTAAATATTTTAAGATTTCAACATTAAAGTAATTATCAATATATTACACCAAAGAAAATACTAGTCTAAAGGTCTTGAAACATTAAAGAAGCACAACCACATCGCATAACCCATTTATAAATGTTTCCTTGGAACCGTACACACATACCTTCCATGTCCCCTCTTCAGACCCTTTATAAGAACAAGAAACCCCACTTCACCCCCTACCCCATATTCATCTCTCTTCATATCTGCACCATTTTCTAGTGTGCCCGTGTGCTTGTATTGTTTTAAAACTTCAAATCTTGTTTTATCTCTCTATATATTCTGTCAGACATATATGGCAACTGGTACTGGATCTCCTTGTGGTGCATGCAAGTTTCTCCGTCGCAAGTGCGCGGCTGATTGCATATTTGCCCCTTATTTTTGCTCCGAGCAAGGGCCGGCAAGATTCGCAGCCATTCACAAGGTATTTGGTGCCAGTAATGTGTCGAAATTGTTGCTGCACATTCCTGTGGCTGATAGATGTGAGGCTGTTGTTACTATTGCTTATGAAGCTCAAGCCAGGATTCGAGATCCCGTTTATGGTTGTGTCTCTCATATTTTTGCCTTGCAACAACAGGTAATTCATTTTCCTCTCTATCCTTTTGTGCCCAGATGTGTGAAAAAATGAAGATGCACCCAGACTGAGTTTATTTTTCAACCAAAAACTCGAAAAGTTAACTTTCTTGGGCTTGAAATTTTGGTAGGTGGCTTATTTGCAAGCTCAACTGATGCAAGTGAAGGCTCAGCTAGCACAAAATCTGATTGAGTCAAGGAATCAAGAAACTCAATGGCCAAGCTGCAACATTAATGGTGGAATGGCATCATCATTTCAAAATTTTCCATCAAATTACATGAATTCTTCTTCGATCTCACCTCAGAGCTCACTTGACTCAATTGATCATCATCACGGAAATATCGGCATGCAAGATTTTGAAAGCACCAGAGATGAAGTCACATTTCAAACCTATTGTAGCAAGAAAAGACCTTCACAGACTGGCTTGAGTGAGCTTCAAGCACTGGCTCTCAGAATGATGAAACATTGATGTTTTATTTTGATGTTAACGGTTGAAATCTTTTCCTAAATGATTGTATATATGGAGATTATGACAAGTTTGTTATAGTATAATATGTTATGAAGCCTAAAATAGGCATTTTCCCTCTTAATTCAGATTATAATTCATCTTATCAGCTGAGAATTAAGGTACAAATCATTCTCTTTCTCTACTTTTAATTGACAACATAAGTTTTTGTTGTAAAAAATCATTTTAGCTTGTTTCGTCCAAAAATTGTCGTCCAGAAACTTTTCAAGACAAAATTTTTCGTGACTAATAAAAGTGAAATTTCGTTTAGTATGTACTAATTAGAGATAATCAAGATTTGACGTGCTATTTGGTATGAACAACAAAAATTGGGGCACCGGACTTGACATTTAGTCGAAACCTTGGTAGTTGAGTTGACTTTGTCATCCTTGGGCATTTTTCAAGTTAATAATTAACTAAGAGCTGTATAAAATATTAAATGGTAAGTACGTTTAAATTAGTTAAATTTACATGCATTATTGAAGTTTGAACCCTCCACTGTCGTATATGGAAAAGGAAAGTGACAGACACGTGAAGTGAAGATTATCAGTAATGATGATTGAACATGTTCATAAAAAAAAAAAAAAAAACCAGACTGATTTGACAGTATCTATTTGGCGTTTAGTTTTCAAATTATTCAATCATATGTATGTCGACACGTGTTTCTCCTATTTTTGAACCTGCTTGTATAGCATGATTGAAAGATTAATAACAAAGTGATCAAAATTCAAGACCCCACAGATAATCGAATCAAGACCAATAATGGAGAAAACCCTCTCATAGTTTTACTCAATTTTAATCAAAATTAACTTATCACTCAACAATATTATTCAGGAAATATCACTTTCAATAACCATATAAATGGTTGTATGCTATACATTTTTTTTTTGCAAAGAGGTGTTGACGAATGTATTCAACAATTTAAAACATATTTAGTCATTAAATCTATTATTTTAGCAACTAAATAATTAATTTAAAAGGTTTCTATTGACAACCAAATCTTTTTTCAATAACCACTTGTTTGATTGTTATATCAACTAGTTTTGTCGTTAAAATACAATATAAGTAACCAAATTTTAGTTGTTTTTCATTTCAACAACGAGAGAAATGATTGTAAAAAATTAAAATTGACAACCAATTTTATTTCAACAACTACTTGATTTATAATGATTTTAGTCGATAAAATACCATTGAAACAACTAAAATTTAGTTGACTTTCTTTTCAACAATGAAAGAAGTGATTGTAAAAAGTTTATATTAATAATCAAAATATTAAAATAAAGAGAAATATGATTGTCAACAATAATATTAACGGATTTATAATTTTCACACATTCACATCATACCATAAGCAAATCTTACCCACAATCATAAACCATTATATAAAATGAAGAAATGCAGTTTCAAATAATATTAACAAGAATTAAAATTGTCCTGGGCGTTGAATAAATTAAAATATCCCAATATCAACTACAGATATATATTAATTATATGAATATCGTGACTTAAACAAAAGATTACATCTAGTTCAACCAATTATGTTCTCGACATAAAAACATGCAGATGTAGAGTTAGATACTATTGCTCCAATAGCAGAAAAATATATAAGTATTATCACGTCACCCAAAATAAATTAAAAAAAAAATTAATTATCATCATTTAAATCATTGGGTGGAGATGCATCAGATTGAGTATGCCGGAAAAGAAACTCTCGTGGAATGCAACTTAAGAATCTCTTCATACAGGCGCGGACCTAGAGATAATTTTGAGTGAGGGCGAGATTAGGGGCGGAGCCAGCCCATCGAAGTAGAGGAGTCTAAAGTTGAAGGGATGGGGGGCTACAGGGGTTCGGGGGCAGCGCCCCTGAATTTTTTTTTTTTTTTTGAGTTGTTGAATAATTTAGATTTAGTTGTATTTTCGCAATTGGTTCATGCTATATAGACCATGAACG
>CAIGRQ010204381.1:0-14622 GCA_903798375.1 Fraxinus sp. D2006-0159 | reverse complement strand
TTTTTTTTTTCTATCTATCTATTTTGGATTGATTTTTTTCTCTCTCTTGTTTGCATAGTTTATTTCTTTCTCAAATGGTACTCAAAATAAACCATACTACTATGGTATATGGTCATTTGCCGAAAAAATACAAATATTTCATTTTGAGCCATTATGAATGAACTATCTAAAGAGTGTGAATTGAGTATTTTTTATTTTTTTTTAACAAAATCGTACTGTGGTTTACAATCAGTATATTCGAGTTGAATTCCTCGTGCAAATCTAAAAATAGTGTTTTCAATGTCAGCTCCATCATGTGCTACTTGACTACTTATATGCCCAAACCTATAAACAATCCACTATACATGTTAGACAGTTCAAATCATTAACGTAAAAACAAATATTTGTTTCACAATTATGTTACTTCCAGTATTATATTCTATGAAACAACTCTTAATGATCTTCATTAATGTCATATCAATCAAGTCCTTCAAAAATAGAGACATCGAAAGATACAGGCTCCAATATTCTTATACACAATGAAGGAAACCTAAAGTTTGTTGATTTTGGATTAGCACCATCATTTTTAATTATATCATGGATAATTTTGCTTGTTTACTTTTTTATTTTTGGTTTGCATCTTAAATAATTAACATAGAAGTCGATATTGTGCGTCTTTTTCTATTGCACAAAAAATAACTCATTTAACACACTAACACTACCATCGAAATCACTTGACTCGTGCACTGCATGGGCAGGCAGGAACTATTATTATAAAAATATGAAAAAGTCTTTAAATAAAAACATATAGAAGTCTATACAGATTTTCATTGATTATGTAAATGTCTATAAAAGTTAACAAAAGTTAATTGAACTAGAAATGGTAAAAAAAAACTCGTTCAACTCGATACCCGTGGGATGGGGACAGGGCGATGGTTGTTACCCCGAAGCGGGTACGGGAAACATAGTCCCCATCCCACTACCCGCCTCGTTTAAAGATAATTTCAAATTTAAATTTTTTATCGAACAAAAATAATAAATTTATCATTATTTTTAAAGAGAACATAAGTTATTTTTAACAAATTAGTAAAAAAGTAATAATATTTACTAACTAAAGACATAAAAATGAAAGTAAAAAATAAAATAAAAAAAAAAAAAAGAAAAAAATAAATGGGGCGATAAATGGGTTACGAGACTTGTCCCGATCCCGCCCCGTCCCGCTTTAATCGGATATGAGGATGGGGTAACGTAACAAAAATATCCGACGGGACGGGGGTGAAAATGACCGACACGTCTCATACCCGTCCCATTGTCATCCCTAAATTGAACTCTACAAGTCATTTTTTTATTATTTGAAAAAATCTCTAAAAATCTTTAATGATTCTAATTGAATACACCCCCTAAGAGAGTGTTTGGAAGAACTTCTCCAAAGTTGAAAAGCACTTTCGTAGATAAAAAAATGCTTTTGTTTTCGATATTTGATTGTTTAGCAAAAATCAAAAAGGACTTTTCAATATTAAAAAAAAATACTTAAAAATTTACTTTAGAGAAACTCAAATTTTGAGGTTTCTAATTGGACTTCTACATGAACTTGTGATTTACATTTAATTAAATTTTTAAAATCAACAAAATACACACACGCGCGCACACACACGCGCACACACGCACACACACTTTCTAACTTCCAACCCAATTAAGCAAGTATAAGATTTATGTAAAAACACTTTTGAATTCACTACCAAACGGTTCAAGGCCTACTCCACATTACTTTTGCTTTTGCTTTGATTCCTATAGAAACTACCTTAATTTTTGTTTGAAAACAAATTTTTAAAAGAGTTTTCTATTTCAAAAGTGCTCTTAAAGGAAGCTGATTAAAAAATTTTCTAATCAAATGAAATATTTTTATAAAATTAGCCAAATAGATTTAAAAGCAACTTTCGGATACTCATAACAGCTGTGCCAAACAGATCCTAAACCACATTAGCTTCTATCTATGACTCCAACCATTTGGGCCAACATTTATTCTACTCCAACCATTTAAGTCGACATTAATTCTTACTACTTCTACATTCATTTATGCCAGACGTGCACTAAGAGATCACATCCTACACACATTTCATAACTTCATTCGAAGAAAAAAATAAAAAAATAAATAATAATAATAATAATAATAATAATAATAATAATAAGTTTATCGTAATACAAATGATTATGATGATGATGATGATGATGAAATTGTAAAAAGACGTCAATATTGATAGCAGTTGATGAAAAATTGTAGATCCATCACTAAGGTGAATAGGGGTCGGGTCGGGTTACGGGTTAACAAGCAAAACCCGATATAACCCAACCCAACCCGCTAACATTAAAAAAAACAAAACAAAACAAAAAAAGGAAAAAGATGTGAAATGAAAAAAAAGCCCTAAACTAGTAAACTCTTAGTTCTCACTTCTCACTCTCGTGACTTGTCTCTAGGTTTTCTACTCTTTTTCACTCCCGCCGCAAAGCCAACGAGCCCTAATCAACAATTTCTCTGAAATCGCACAAAAGTCATCTCTAGATCCTTATTTAAATCAACAATTTCCTAATTAAAATCGAGCCCTAGTTAAACTCGAAGTGGTGTATTTGTACGCTGCAAGTCAAGAGCTTAAATTGCACGGAGTTGGCATTTTCTCTCAAATCGCCGACGCGGTCTCCATTTTCCAGTTGCCAATTATCGGACGTCCACACTCCAGTGCTAGAGTAAGTATTCCTTATCCATGAAATTTGCAAGTAGTTTTCAAAATTTTCTAGTAGTTTTCCACACTTCAGTGCTCTGTTCTTTCTTTTATCCATGAAATTTACTAATAGTTTTCCAAATTTTTGCACCAAATATTGTGGCATGTGAACAATGATGTATGGTTATGTTATGCAGCAAAGGGAAGACTACTAAGAAATGTTTTGGTAAATTAACTAAAGACTCACTTCAGGCTAAAAGAACCCAAATATGCTGTGCTAAGACTTGAAATAAATTACATTTCGATTAGACTCGGTGACTATTATTTTATTCCAAAATGCCCAAATTTGTTAGCTGACCCAAAATTTATAGAGAATTAAATAAAACTTAGTTTGTTCATTGTTGACTGCAATCTGTTATATATCTTTGCTTCTTGCTGGATGAGCATATAATGGCTACATAATTTATGTATACAGTTTATTAAATTAAATGTACGCTGAAATTATTTCCAGAGTTCAGAAATATATATCCTCCACTGGGTATGGGACTTGGAAGAACAGCAAGAAAGCAAATCTAGAGGGTGAGCTTAAAAAGATTGAGGTAACAAGTAATCCCCCTTGAGATTTTCTTGTGCCGTGAATTCTAATGATGAAAATGATAATCTTTTTTCAAAGTGAATGATGGAAATTTACTTTGTTAATCTTCTGTTGTGAACTCATATGGCCATAATTATTAATTTTTCCTCTTTTATTCTTCGTTTACTTGTCTTTAGCCATTACTCCAAAACCGACCAACCCAACCCGACCCGACCCGACCCGACCCGACTGACACTTGATTGAGTTGGGTTTCAACATTTAATCGGGTTGGTTTGGTTTGATTTTAGATCAAACCGATCGTGTTGGGTTGGATTTGGATTGGGGCAAAAACCGACCCAACTCAACCCGCGCTCACCCCTAAAGGTGAAGATAAAATATACAACTGTTGCTTTTTTAAAGTGCACATTGTATAGAAACCGATCAACTTTCTTACAGAATATTGATACCCTAATCATTAACCCAAAAAATATAAATACCTTCATTAATACCATAATGAAGATATTTTACTATCCTTGAAAGCAAAATTTTCATCATGTAAGACCGCAGTTAAGCTGAAGCCCAAGATGAGTCCATAGCAGACTGCCAAAGATTCAATCAAGACGTGCCAACTCTTCCCACAAACAAAGATCAGACCGAAAACCTATTCTACATTACCTCCTACAATCTACCTGTAAAAATACATGAATGCGTATGCAATCGTTGGATTTCCAGAAGTCAGAGTGGGCATGTGCTGGAGAAAGGATCGAACAGGTTTTGGTTCAAAACACTGTTAAGGAAAATGGCTTCCCAGTCATCAACTCGAATGGACTTCATATCAATACATTCCTTTGAAAATAGGGTTTGTACGACATATGCTAGCTCCATATTCCTCATACTCTGCCTTCGTATGGCAAGCCTGTTTGCAGCAAACGAGAGTCAAACTTACAAAAAAGTAAACAAAACGCAATAAATTACAATACAATTAAGCATAGGGACAAGGAAATGGGAAGTCAATGAAAATGTGACGGCTCAAAAGGTAAATTTGTATGACAAGTGTATGTCTAATGCATAGATGAAGACAGTTCAACTCTATTTGACTTTGTAATCTCTACAAAAAGATTGATGTATCCTTTTAGCAAGAAAAAATCTACCTAATTTGGACCACTCTTAAAAATGTAATGAGATGTTCATTCCTTTTCTTGAAAGATAACTTGTCCGTATCTAAATTTAAGCCAAGTCAAATCCTAACACCGATGTGCTAACATCATGTTTCTCCCGAAAACTGAATCCACCATATGATCAATTAAAGTCCCTCCTAAAATTGAGATTCTAATTTCAGTAACAGAATCTACCGTAAAAAACTCGGGAGTTGACGCAAGTACAGAGCCTCCAAACCAAACTGCATATCTCTGGACAGGGTGGCTAACAACATTCACTTCCACTGGTTGTGCCTGGAGAAACACCCCTTACAGTCAATGCTTATAATGTGTTACTGATTAAAGCTCAACTGCCAATACATATGATAGTAATGTAAATACTTTTATTTCTCCACCAAGCTGAGCATCATGTGCAAAAATCCGAGCATCAACAATCTTTTTCAGCTCCCGTTGTAACCTCCGGTGGAAATCTTTGAACATGGTTGATCCTCCAGATAATACAATATTCTGCAATATTCATAAATGGGCATAGGCCTCAATATTCAAGAAATAAATAAATAGCCATATCCAGTTAGTAATTCACGCCACCTTATATAAAGCTCGTCTTGTATCTATTGGAGCGGACTGGATACATTTATCTATCACGGCTGGTAAGGGGGTGGCAAAATCACTCTGGTAAATCTCAGGGTTGAAAAAGACCTGCACAAGCAGCCAAGTTAATCAACATAAATGTTTCAAACAACCTATCCGTTTTAAGCCTATGAGTAGTACAATCCCATCAACTCTTTTCTACATCAATTTACTTCTCTGACATGATGGTTCAAAACTAAGAATATGAATCTTATGACAAACAATTTCTGGTAGTATTTTTTGCCGCGTACTGGAATAATTATTCCCAAATCATTGACATGAATCCTGTGACAAACAAATTTTGGTCTATTCCCTTTTGTCACATCGGAACAAGTGAAACTAAGATAACAATCTCAGTCGCATGAGAACCAGGTAAACTCAGACTACAATTAATTTCATGGACTTGATATAAACCTATGTAAAACTATTCATCTATAGCAGATGCTCCTTTAAGGGTTTACATGGATTGTTGAAACAAAGTATGTGATAGCTTAGACTTGTAAACCAACAAAAACCATACTTTTCAACAATTTTATAATGAGAACATGCAACAGTGAAATATAATGTTTCAAATCAAGCTTAAAGCCAAAGAACACGGCAAACCTCGGGTCCAAGAAACCGTTCATAGCCAATATCACAAGAATATGGGGCCCCGGTCCTCGGCTTAGTACCTCTCCATTGCTTAATATATTTTGCCGGCTCTTTGTCATGCTTATTGAACTCCTGAAATTACAAAAGAACAAAGACTTGTTATAAACAATCCTCCACATATCTCTGAGAAAGTTGAAGCGCAAAGAACATAAGAAAATTCAGAGTATGTAACAATACCACTCAGGTATGCAAATTCAAGTGTATGAATATAAAGTGAAAGAAAAAAATGCATATAATATACGAAATTGTAAACGAGTCAATAAGCAACATTGCTTCTTATTGGGGTTGGAGATCAGAGGACGGACTCGGTTTTAAAGTCAGCAGTCTATAGACATACCTTGACAATATCAGAACAAGTGTAGCAATACGTTTCCTTGACTTTCCGTGCTACTTCAAAGGACTCCTCGGGTGGAACATGCTCCCCTCTTTCCTATATTAAACAACATGAAGAATAATAAGAATCCCAATAGTAGGACTGGTAAAAGAATTACTTTTTCCGCTAAATTATCATGTTCCTACTCCAAGATTACAAATTATCACTATGTGCATGTTTTGGTTAAATTAACTTATAATTAAGTTGGTCAAACTTCAATTTTAACCACACATTTTGTAGGGCCCAAGACTACTATCCACTTATCCAACATTCAATTCTATCAATTTATAATTTAAACAACTTAAGAACAATCCAAAACAAGCATTATGTCAGATATGAAATAATCAACTAAACCAGATGCTTCTGGAATATATTTTCCATAACACGGTGATTTACAGCAAGGGAGAATGAAGCAAAGTCCATAAGAAAGGAAATGATTATCGTGTTATTGATTCAAATAGTCAATAAATATTCATAGTAAAGGAGCTAAGTTATAAAATGAGGAAGGACAAGGGATTTCTTTTATTCTCTAATTAGGATCTTTGTCAACCTCCATGTCAGAGCACGCCTGAAGAAATTAGTACTACTGGTGAGGCAACCCCATTAATTCTAAATTTGGACGTTTTTGCAGATATAAGACTAACTTGAAAAAATGAAACAGCAAGGTAAAACCATAGCTTTCGTCTCTTAGTGTAGAGTGCACAAGCTGTTGGTGTTTTTTACGCATTTCACCGCACCTATGCCTCTCAAAACATGTGAGATATTACAAGAGTAGTTATAAGTGCAAACTTAAACTATGAGGAAAAGAAAGAATGTGAGCTCAACAGTGAAGAATGTTTCCTCTTGTGCAAGATCCCCGATAAAATTCTTCAAGATAAACATTGGATACATCAGATTACTGATTATGAACCTGAAAAAAAAAAAAATTCAACAAAACATACTTGCATGAGCTGCTGGACAAAGTGAGTGACATCATTTCCAGCAATAGGAATTGACTTAATGCTGCTTCCAATGACATAGCCCTCTGCAACGGGTACAACGTGAGTAGCCCCATCACCAACATCCACCACAACCCCTGTCATCTCACACTACGAAAAAGTATTGAATTGTAAGAAAAATGAAACTAATCAACTAATTCTATAATTAAGAAAAGCAAATTATAGATATATAGATAAAATACATGCTTTTCCCTTACTATCAAGATCATCAAAGTTTTAAGAGAGTGTAAATTAAGCAATGCAATCAGTAGATTGAATGTGCAAGCTTCTGAACAAATTCCAATAAATATATGGGGGAATGGGTAAAAGACAATAAACAGACATTTTGGCCCATAGGACAGCCACAAGCATAGAAGACAAGTACAAAATCAATACTTATCAGAAAAAGATTGACCCCTAAAACTTGTGCACGTCTTAAACATGAAATAGGATTAAATTTCCAAAAAATTGGGAGGTAACCAGAGAATAAAACGCTCGATGCGTATATTCCTTTTCAGACTGGCATCACTAAAATAATACAAATCTTTAATTCATGGTATGTATACCTCTTAATATCTTCACATCCAACAGAGATAGCACATATTAAGAAGTTTTGCTATATATTAATAAGAAAAGCATCTATAATGCTCTCAATATATTTTTAGGGTACTTTTTAGTTTGATTCCCCGAATGCTAGAAAGAAGAGAAAAACACAGATAAAATATTATTGCAGGGCAATCCTGATGTAGCAACATGGTAGAGCCAGTTTGTTTATGTAGCAAAGTAAATCACATCCAAACATGAGCACGATTAAACTTAATGATATAAGAACCTCATTCAGACACTGCTAGACTGCTAAAAAAGAAGTGCTAGGAAAAGTCATCATTCACGATTCACCTAACAATGAAATTGTGAACAATTAATCAGTGAAATACAGGCACAATAACCCAGAGAAACAGAGCAGAAATATATGATATATTTTTTATTATCTATTTTTCTTACAAGTGAGAACGGGTGATATCAATCTTTTATCCAAAAAAGGGATGTCAAATGTTTGATTCCCACTATACAATTGACTAAGTATAGCATGCTCATCTAGCCAAAAACACTCTCCTCCCATTTCATGGTAATTATCTTCTATCCATATATACCAATACCAATATTTTTAGAGTTTGTCATTTGCTTGTTGAAATTACTGTCTAAATATTTTGAATTTTTGCACATGCATCCAGCC
Organism: Fraxinus sp. D2006-0159; assembly: GCA_903798375.1. NCBI lineage: Eukaryota > Viridiplantae > Streptophyta > Magnoliopsida > Lamiales > Oleaceae > Fraxinus > Fraxinus sp. D2006-0159. Next base: position 6,330 of record CAIGRQ010204381.1, on the reverse strand, counting down.
TGCCTTAATCTTATGAAGAATAAAAGGAGAACCTCTCTTGCTCAATAATTCACCCACTTGCCGGGGTACTAATTCTTTCAATAAAAACAACATATTTTCATTCATATACCATAGCTGCACATTTTGTAGCTACGGTGCATACGGCTCTAGGGAAGTTCAGCTAACACACTCTATCTAAAAAGCGCATATGAAGGTTATTTAAACTTTACAACTTAACACAAATTCACTGCTCTGTGAAAGAGTTTATTTCACATTTTAATGTATTCTTCAAATCCACAACACTATGATTCAATTAGCCATATAAAAAGGATAATCAGAATTGCTAAGAAACATCAAAGACCTTTAAAAAGAAGATGAATCATTAATCCTCCTAGCCTAATGAAATGAATACCAACCTTGGAAGTGGTGTAACCAGCAGCCAGAGCTAGAACGGGCTGCACCGCCATGTAGAGTCCTGCAACATTAAATGTCTCAAACATAATCTCACCCATATACTCCCGGCTCTCTGGTGCAGTCAATGGGCTCTCTGTCAATAAAAAGTAATGATCCTCTGGATCGCAGCGCAGATAATTAAATATACACTGCTGCCAGAACTTTTCCATTGCATCCCAATCATCGACCTGGCCATGCTTAATTGGATATTTCAAATTGTAATTGCTGTTCGACTTTGATCTAGTGAATGCCTCTTCCCCTATATAAAAATCCAGATCTGCCATCACACCGGCATTATACTGTGATGACCAATTGCTGCTCTTCGTAGAACTAACTCGAGGCTGGTTGACAAATGACTCGTTCGCAGCAACTACTGTTGGGACTATGAAACATGGCTCAACATTTCCAGCAAAACCTATTTTAGTATACCTGATTATAAAAAAGACCAGCGAAAAAATTCAAAAAATTACAAAGATTAGGTCATTAGGGAATTTCATCAATCGGCTTAACCAGAACTGAAAAAAAGATCTTTGTAGAATACCCCGTGCCATTATCGATAACTACAGCGGGACGAGACGTGGCAGGATCCATGAGCGAGCGAAATGGTGATCAAAAGCTGAGATTTTTGGAGGGTTTTAAGAAAAACAGCGATAAAGATCATTCTGACCCAACTATATCATACCCATCCATGTCATTATTGAGTCATCAAATTCATCATCATTAATGGAGGCGATGATTTCAGGGACTCTCTTATTTGAATCGAATAATGAAAAAGAGAAATAGTTTTCGAGAATGAATAAAAACACAACGTTGGGTGTTGAATTTTTTCAGCTTTATGCAGATTTGACGTAGGGGCTGATGCCGAACGAGCGGGGCCGGCTTAATTTGGAGTCTGGGATGGATTTGATTTGGAAATGAGGGTGGCGTAAAGCGATAGATTTTCCAGGCCATTTTTTCCCAGCTACTCGGTCATAGTTTTCTCGTCATCAATCCAATTGATACATGCTTCTGTAAAATTATAATGTTGGTCCTCATCCTATTGTTTTAATAGCAAATTAGTATTCAAAATTTATATAGTTGTACAATTAACCCCAATGATGAAACCATCTTCATCCTTGTAAATTGAGAAATGTCATGCTATGGGCATTTTTTCATAAAAGGGGAATGGGCATTTAATGGGCATTTTTTCATAAAAGGGGAATGGATGCACAATTAATGTGGATTATTCAAATCGATTTTCTTCATAAAAAGAAGATATTTATTAGCCCTTGTTTGGGCACATTTTTTTTTTCATTATCATTCTTCTACTCATTTTCAACCACACATTCTCCAATAAAATAATATTTTTCATCACATCAATAACTTTTTCTGCTTTTTCCACCACATATTCCCCATCACATCAACCAAAAAAATGCATTCTTTAAAAATAATGTACACCTCTGTTTGATCCACATTCTTTCAAAATTTATTTTTTCAAAACTCATTTTCAATTACACATTTTTCAATAAAATAATATTTTCTATCACTTCCAAAACTTTTTCTTATTTTTTAATCACATATTTTCTATCACATCACTATTTAAAATACATTCTTACATCAATAATATGCATCAAACACCCCTTTAATGAACTTTTCTAAAATGGTTTCATGGGATTTAGCCAATTATTTTGATTGCGAAATGTCATTGATAAGTAAGAATCTATATTATTAGAAATTTCTATCATTGTTTCTATAAGGAATGAGTCATGATACACTTTGATATTTTATTGAGAGGGTGTTTGGTAGAGATTATAATCGGATTAAAATTGAAAAACTAGCCGTCATAGTTGACTTTTATTAGACGGGTGGGACCCAATAACGATCATATTTTCAATTTTAATTGGATTTTAAGTCGTACCAAACAGGCCCTGAATTTGAGCAAAATGGGTGATATTGTTCCTCTGTTCACCAAAAATTTCGATTTTCGATAAGTATTATGATAATCTAATGTGAAGGACTTTTAAGTCCTGTTTGAATGGGCATATTTTCCCTAAAATTTAGAAAACAAATTCCATTTTCTTGGTTTAGGCTTGTTTGATTGCCAAATTTTTTTAGGGAAAACATTTTCCCCTCACCCCTATTTTCTTCAAAATTGATGGGTGGGAAAAACTTTTCTAGGTCGCTGCCTTTTTTTTTTTTTGGGCAATGAAAACAAATTTTATTTTTTTTTTTTTTTTTGGGCAATGAAAACAAATTTCATAACTAGTGGTAAAAAAAAAAATCACTTTAATGGACAGTTTTCATGTAAAACAAAGTCAAACGAACACTAAATTTTGATGAAAAAAATTTCATTTTTTTTTTACTTTTTGGCAATGGAAACAAATTTTATAATCAATTATGGAAAAAAAAATTATCACTTTAATAGACAATTTCTATGTAAAACAAAGTCAAACGAACATAAAATTTAAAAAATATTCGAGTGGAAAATTATACTAATCAAACACACTAAATTAACAATTTCCTGCAAAACAAGTTCTATGCAATTACTTTCCCTAAAATTCATTTTCTTTCTACCCATTTTTCACCATTACAATCAAACTGACTCTTAGATCAATAATTTGAACTATTGATTATAACATCTAACTGTAGGGTTAATTATTCAAGACCATCATTAAAATATATATCACCTCAAGTTTTTAGATACTAAAGGTCCGTTTGATTGCAAATGTAAAAAATTGGTAGACAAAAAATGAATTATATGGAATTGAATTGACTAGAAATTATTTTACTAGGAATTGTAATTAATTGTGTTTGATTGATATAAAATTTGGTGTCCGTTTGACTTTGTTTTTTATGAAAATTATCCATTAAAGTGATTTTTTTACCATTAGGTCTAGAATTTATTTCAATTATCAAAAAAAATTTATTATACCGAATACCATTCGTTTGGCTTTGTTTTGCATGAAAATTGTCCATTAAAGAAAAAAAAAATTTGCCATTATTAATAGAATTTTTTCCAATTGCAGAAAAAAAACTGGAAACATAAAACCACTAAAACATTGGGAAAACAAATTCATTCAAAATGTGGAAAACTAGGCGCGTGAGTGAAAATGGGAAAATGAATTCCATGCAAAAGTTTTGCTATCAAACATGAACTAAATGTGGAAAATGGAAAATATTTTCCTACTTCCATGAAAAAGATTACATATCAAACATGGCCTAACTATCTAACTATATAGTTTAATAAAATTGTACACTTTTGAGTGCAATTCTGAGAGTTTTATTCGGAGAATAAATAATGGGTAAATTACAATATTGATCCCAATCTTTTCACTTTGTCATAATTTTATCTTATTAAATTTTAATAAGACTTATCAATCATAGCCTTCGAGCTTTTTCTAAAGTGATGTATAAACATAATCTTGCCCTTTAGTTTTAAATATGATAGCTTGAGAATAACTTAACGGAGGAACGCGAATTGACTTTTAAAACTTTTTTCGAAAAATTAATCTACATTTAAGCAAATAAAGACTAAATAGATTAATTTAAATAATAAGGGCAAAATATAAACGTGTTAAGTAAAAGAGAAGAGATGATGCAAATGATATAATTATAGAGGTTTGATCCAAAACAATGATCTACATCCTCAATTATCAAGTTTTCCGAGACGAGCAATGCAAATCATTATATTAATTGACTTATAGTGCAATTCAACCCTTTATAATGCTTTCAGTGACTTACAAATAACGAGTATCGATCCTTATGCAATATTAAGTTTTATGAGACCTTAATATGACCCGCATTATTGAGCTTTATGAGACCTCAATATGACTCACAAGTATAACATAATGACTTTGCAATGAAACTTCTCTCTTAATAAATGATACAAAAAAAATTAAATACTAAGAGATGCTAACACTTCAAAAATGGTAACAAATGATAACTCGAGTGTTAGATGAAAGCTTTGATGAATATCATAATTAACAATTATATTCAATCAATCAATGTTTTTCAATGAGAAGATGAAGAAAAATTAAATACAATTTAAGTTCGAAAATCTTTGCCAAATATTTCTCTCTTTTAATGAGTGATAACAATAAATTAGGTACTAAAGAGAGAGATAAGAAATTTTGATGAATATAATTATTTTTCAACTTTGATTAAATCAATCAAAGTTTTGATATAAAGAAATAGAATAATTAGATGTAATGTAAGTTCAAAGATTTTCTTCAAAATATATCTCTTTTATGATTAGAGATGAATAAACTTTGATGAATATTGTAATTTAAGAAGTTTGATTCAACAATCAAAATTTCTTATTTAAAGAATAAAGGAAACGAATGCAAATATAAGCTCAAAGAATTCTCTCAAAATATATCTCACTTTTATGAACTTGAAACTCTTGTTAAAGAATGGAATTAATAAGTGTATTTATACAACTCAAAAAGAAAAATACTCCGTCGAACCGGACAATTAACATGACGTCCGCCTTTGGATTCTGACGGCCAAAATAACCGTTATGCATATAAAATCTAATGGTCAAATACCCGGCCGTTGCATCAACCGGACGTTAGTTCACAAATTTATAGAGAAATATTTTGCAAAACTTTATGGGGATCCAGACGAGCATTCGAACGACCGCATGCTCAGATTGGACGTCATATCGTTTCAGTCGATTTCCCCTTTTTTACCCCGTTTGATCTGATTTGAATATTTTGACAAATGTCACTACACCAAAAATGATCTTTTACAACGTTCAAAAAACGTTGCCTAAAGCCTTTTGCAGCATTTAGACGTATGTTGCAAAACTCAATGTTGCTGTAGAGTGAAAGGAAACGACAACGTTTATTGAACGTTGCAAAAGACAAATTTGAACGTTGCAAAAGGTTTTAGGCAACATTTTTTTAACGTTGCTAATAACCTTTTGCAACGTTTTTTGAGTGTTGCAAAAAAAATTTTTGCAACATTTTTTGCCCATTGCGAATAATCTTTTTGCAACGTTTTTTGCCCATTGTCTATGTTTATATCCTTATTTTTTGCAACATTTTTTAGGGTAGTTGGCGCAAAACATCCCTACTTATGACGGGTTGTGTGGAAAATGTCCTTACGTTTGATTTTTTGGTGCAGAACGTTCCTACCTTTGCATTTTCTTGCGCAAAACGTCATTTTCCCTAATTTTTAACATAAAATGTCCAATATACTCTTCAATTTAAATAAAACAAAAGGAAAAAAAATAAAGAATAATTTACAATCTTACTCCTAAACTTTTTTAAAAGATACAAATGAGTTTAGAATTTATGATATATTAAAAATGACAAAAAAAATCTTTCACTCTCTCCTCTCCTCCGCCACCCTCCACCTCCTCCACAGTCGCTGCCGCCGCCAAACCCATTGAAATTTCATCCCCTTTTAAACTTTGTCAAAGCCCATTTAAAGTGGCCCGATTTAAACCCATCCACCTGTAAATTTTGCCACTCGATTTCTTGGTTTGAAGTTTGAACCGTCTATTTAATTCATCGGAAAAGGAGACGAAAAACAGTGGCCATGGCGGAGATCACCCCCACCGGAGGCAATGTTCCTCCCAACTATTTACATTAATAACCTCATTGAAAAAATCAAGCTTGACGGTATTATGCATACTTCTATGTATACTTACAATTTTACATGCAAATAGATTCAATGGAATATATTTTTGTGAGTATTTGTGAATTCAAGATTTCTTAGTAGAATTAGTCAATTGCAGCAGTGGAGATTTCTTTGCATTCCGGTAAAACCCATTTCGACAACTACCATTGCCATTGTTCGTATTATCACAAATTAAATCAGAAACTTACCTCAGCACCGCTCGGATGCAAATCAGCGCCACTGGACATAATTTTCAGTCGAGGTAGGAGAGGGTAGAGTCGGGAAGCTTGTCCC